>UPTC01000166.1:1462-59391 GCA_900537255.1 Acanthocheilonema viteae | reverse complement strand
TCATTTGTCGAGTAAAAGTATCCGTGACACGAGTGTGAAGTATTCTATTGTTTACACTTGAGAAATCAAATTCAACATTTGGATGACGTAAGATTTTTTCAAGCTATTTCTCCACTCGTAGTAACACCGAGTATATTATTTTTGAAAACTTGTTTTTTTTTATGTGTTATCTTTATCAACTAAAGTCTATGATCATGGAAAATTCGCCTTTAATAGTTTTAAATTTTTCCAGCAATATTTATGAATGATTCTGCAGGATGTGAATTTCCGTACAGTTATTGGTTACACGAAAAGTAGGTTCGATGTTTACCTCAAAAAAGCCGCTTGAGCATTGTTTGCTTATTTAATGAAAAAATGACTTCCTGGTTGGTGTAAATTATAATATTATGATGCCTAATAAGGATGGTAAAAATATCATTGAAATGGCAAAAGATAATGCAAGCTGTAGAACTGATAAAAAAAGATCAATGTTTCATTTGTGTTAGCGGTATGCAATCCAAGTCGAATTTAAAATGATTTCGATAAATAAATAGCGGTACCATTATTTCTACTCTCGACACTTATTATTGACATTTCGAGTAAATTATTTTAAGATTTACTTTATATTCATCAAGCTAATTCATGTTCTCTCCTGAACGGTGCAAAAAAAATCCATTTTGGTAGTTGTTTGCACAGTCGTTGACAGTAATAGCATAAACATTTGTGTTGCCGATGGAAACACAAAAGAAGATGACCAGTTAAATTTAAAATGAGATTGAAGTAAGTTGAATTTAATAGAAGAAACTATTACTGTTAATGAAACTACGCCTTCAAATGGGGAGATGTAAAATTCCATAAAATGTTTTACATAATCTTTCTTAAATTTCAAACATAACCTTTCTCGAGAAATATTCACAAGTGGCTACTATTTAATAGTGGAACATTACGGTAAATTAATACCTGATCCTAGTATGTTAAATGGATTAAATAATTGACGGAAATAAATCATAAATTCTGTTAACTTTTGTTATGTGCCTTGAGTAAGCTAAAATTAACAAAATTCTTGTAAACTTATAATTAGTTAGAATCAGAATTTCTATAATGCACAATTTCTTGAAGTAAATATTCAAATAGCCGAATAATTTCCGATCTCTCTTTTATGATCTCGGTATGGTATAAGCGAATTATTATCGATCAAACTGAATTCTTTGTGCTGTAAGGGAGAGGAAGTGTAAAGTGAACTTTTTTCACATTAAATCTCATTTTTTAATTGCATTTATCGCTCTTTAATTCCGAAAAATATCAAATTAATTTCACGAAGAGGTTTGTAAGGAACCATTCATTGGGGTGGCGTTTTGCATACTGACCGAGTAATATTTAACGGAGTTTGTCGCGTTATTATTATTTACTCCGTTGGAGATTGTCGAGGGTTTTACCGGGAGTTAGTAAGGTGGTTAGGGTTGAAAGGATGTTAATCAAAGTGAAGACATTGACTGGAAAGGAAATCGAACTCGACATTGAGCCTAATGACAAGGTGGAAAGAATCAAGGAAAAGGTTTCTCTCTTTTAAACTTTTTTTAAAAAATTAATACCAGTCAGTTCTAACTGGTTTATTGTTTTCCATTTCATTTTATTGTGATTTATTATTGTCCAGTGTTTTCTTTCTCTTTTTATTGAATAGTGATGAAGCGTGGTTAGACATATTTCCAAACAAACTGATTAAAACACTGCTTGTAGACAAAGTGAAGATATTCGTTTCTTGAAGGTAATATTTGAGTTGCTTGGTAAAATTTGCAGGTAGAAGAAAAAGAAGGCATACCTCCACCACAACAGCGTTTGATTTTTGCTGGAAAGCAAATGAATGATGAGAAAACAGCACAAGATTACAAAGTAAATTTTTGGAAGCTTTAATAAACACAAACTCACATCATATTCATGGTTATTGCAGGAGCATGATCTCCACGGGTTACTTTTTATTTTAAGCCAAATTGTGGCTTATTAAATATGCTTGAAGTTTAATAAATTTCTTTCTTTTTTAAGTCTTTACTTAATTTTATAAAATTAGAAGACTTTTTCTCTATCACTTGCCTTTGTCTTACCCAGAATTCAGAGTTTTGAATCGAACGTATGTAATTGTTACATTTGCTACAGAAAGGAAGTTAAAACAATTTTCCGTTTGAGTTCGTAGAAAGTGCTAATAAAGTAATAAGATATTCAAATTTACTCAGACGTCACAAGGCTTTTTTCAAAAAATTTGAAAATTATTCTAACGCGAGTTTTCTGACGTCATTTAACTTTATGCAGAAAAATAAAGAGTTCTTTACATTTATGGAATAGAACACTTTTTTAAAAGTTTTCGATTTTTGATCTTTTTGCCACTGAATAATAAGTACATTTTATTAAAATTTTTTGCACAGTAGTAAGTTTCGTTGTAGGTTGCTGGCGGATCAGTTCTTCACTTGGTGCTTGCATTGCGTGGTGGCGTTTAATATGTGTTTATCAAAGGAATGTAATGAAATTGTAGCGCAAAAGCTCCACGCTTGTGTTCACTTTGTATAATATTTCTTTGTTTGAAATTACGTGTACTGTCAAATTAAAAAATTGTGGCTGCACAGCGATTATGCATATCTTTGTGCTGTACATCTTTGTCTCACGTTTTTGCTTCATTCTGTCCTACTAGTATTTCTTTTAAGCTTTGTGATGTATTACACCATAATAAAAATTATTTTCATAAGTTGGTAGAAGATTGAAGGTGTGATTTATGATAGCAATTGCTGAAATAGCTTTTTAGTTCCGAAAAAAAAATGATTCGGCTCTTGCACATCTGCTCTTGCTATAGCTATTATGAGTCGGCATGATTTTTAGGTGGTTTTTTATAAAATACTAATGAATTTTTATAAAGTAGCACAGATCGAGCATGATACATACATAAGCAAGTTTAGTATTAATGAATTACAAAGATTTGCAGAAAGAGAAATAAAAATGGACTAATCTGATATAAATATATGCACTAAGCTGATTTGTCGTTCTCGAAGGAATGTTATGGAATGCACAAAAATTAGAGGCTCAGGAATCCAACTTTTTGACAGTATATCATAAGAAATGTTCAAATCTTGACTATCATCTAATTACAAATGTCTTAGTGCAGGAAATGGTTTTGCAATTACAGGCATTTATAGTTCAACTTGTTGTACTTCCTCGTGAACTTGATCCATTTTCTATAAGCCGCCGCTTCTGAAAATTCATTTTCTCGATAAACATCCGGAAGAGTTTCTGTCAATAAAAAAGGATTACTAATTGTTATGATTTAAGAATTCATTAGTAAAATCGGAGTTCTAAGAAATGATTTATATTTAGTAAAATCTGAAATATTGAGAACAACTTACGAATGGTCGTTCACCAGAATGCCATCGAAGGTGTGCTTTCAGATGAGAACTCTTGCTGTATACTTTACCACATCCCGGGACGTGACAATTATGGATTCCTCTCATTTTTGCCGGAATATTTGTGGTACCTGGTGAAGTTGGAGAGTTTAAAATCTGTTTGACAATTGAACTGAATATCATTGGTCTTTTTCAATCTTTCATAAAAATAAACATTGACAGTTATGGGTTTTTCGCACCTCATCTAATGTTAGTTGCAACTAAGTTAAACCTTCTGAGTTAAAAACGGTATATCTAAATGTAATAACTTTTCTTGATAATAATCAACCTTATAAATTCTTTTATAGTTTAATGGATTCCAATCCTTCATGCATTTTCAAATTTAGATCAAAAATTTTGATTGTTTACCGGATAAAACTACGGAAAGAATTGACCCTGTATGACTCTCACGCCCTATTACACAATCACCTAAGTTAGCTCGAGATTCTGATTGATGTCCTTTTCTGATCTTTATCTTTTTCTCCCGGAAGGATAGATTATGAAGATTTATGACACCATCTCTGATTTAACTATGGTTGTTTTCATTTTTGTTGAAGGTCAAGGCAAAATGCAAAAGAAAAAACGGATAGCAATTGTAAAATTTGCACTATCAAGTAATTATCAGTACATTATGCTCATTCCATCGTTTTAAATTTGAAGAAAAACTTTTTTTTGTTCAATTATAAAAAAGTACAAAGTGAGAATGAAATGACAAACAAATTACAAGTAACTTTTTTAAATTAATTAAACCATCATGAAATGGAACTAGAACTGTAATTTTCATCTTTTTAAAATTTATGAAAGATATAAGAAATCAGATATATTCTGAATTTAATTTCTTTTTTTAAAAAATTGAAATTGGAGAATACTGTGGCAGAAATGTATAAACTAAAAAGTAAAAATAGCCATTAGCATCTAAAGTTTGCATTCATCATGTTATTTTATAAGAGCCCTTTAAAACGAAATGCATAAATTCTTTAAACAATAAAACGGCGCATTTAATTATTTGTCATAGAAACCATTCTGAATCCATTAAAAAAAACCTTTTCACGCATGTTGTTTTAAAGCATTTGTCATAAAAAAAACTGAAAAAAAATGAGGCAACAAATCATACATTGTGGAGTGTGAAAAGTGTCAATTATATTTCGATTTTCCCTTAACCAATTCAAAAAAATCTCATTTGAATTTGCCGTTTTCAGGGCCATTCTATACTGTCTCTTTTCTTCATCATACGCTCTATTTCGGTAAGGTAATTTTAACATTCTGTCTGCGTATGCTTTTATTGCATAAATGAAATAATACTGAATGATATCAAAGAAAAAGTCCTTCAGATTAGTTTGAGTTGTTAAAATTGGCTAGTAATTTTTTTTGTCACCTGTTTACTGACAAGATGGAGTATGATAATTTGGGTATGAGCAAAAAACAAAATGTATATGATTTGTGGTGAAAATGACGAATTGAAATTGATGACGGATAATTCAATCCGGATAATATAATAAATGAATCGGCAAAATTTTGATGATATTCTACCAAATTCTTATTTTGAATAGTTTATGCAATTGAAATAAAACTACAGGGAATTTTTTAAAACCTGAACTTTGCACTTTATGATTTCATTCTGAGTAGGAGCATCTGCCAAAATATGTAATTGAACGCATCTACCAAAGTATGTAATTGACGAAATTGCGATGATTCTTTTTTCACAGACATTCAATTCCGCTGTTTTCATTTTGGTTGATTACGGTAGCGCCACTTATTTGAATAAAATCAGAGGCAGATATTATTCGCAATAGCGTTGTTGTAGTAATTCGACAAGAAAAATTTCGTTCAAAATTTATCAATTTCATAATTAGTTTCCGGATAAAACAATAATAGATGTTCTTACTAAAATACAGACTATTAATATTCAATTTCTCAAATCCTTATCAGCATTGTAGAAATTTCAAAGTTTATTTCGAAAGTATTTATACATTTTATATTTTTTTTGAACAAAATCGCAATTTAATTTTTCGATTTTGAAATGATTAGATTAGCTTAGCTTATAAGAGTGGTAGGAAAAGAAGAAGAGAAGAAAAAAAGAGAAGAAAAAAAGTTTTTTTACATAAGTAATTATTAAGAAACTTATACTTTTCATTTTTATCAATTTCAAATTGCCATTTTTAATTTTTCAGTTATATTATGAGATCAATTTAAAAAAAAACGACAGTTATGCTCAGCGTAAGATGATCAAATGAGAATAAAACATTGTTCATCTAAAGGTCATCATTATAACTACTTCTGTTCAAAAGAGCTTGGTCCAGATGACCATTTCTATGACCCTTATGTCGTTATCATTACTGTAAAATTAGGAAGAATTGGAGAAAAAAAATTGTACAAATGAAAGAGGCATTGTGTAAAGTATATGACTTCAAGGCGAAAGTTATTGCAAATGGTTGAAAAATATTTAATGAATTTATTGCAAAGAAGATGAAAAAGCAATATATTTTGTATAGTAAAGCTTTTCCAAAATTGATTTTAATTTTAATTCAAAAGTTAATTTTTTCCTTCAAAAGGGTTAACTTTTGTTAGAGATTATTTAATTCCTAAAAGAACATTTGATGACTATTATTTTCTTTCATCTTATCTTCTCCCTCTTCAAGGGAAGATTTTTTTTCTTTCAAAAACGAAACAAATGATTTGAAATACCGTCATGTCCCAGTTTAACAATAAAATTGACTTGTTTTTTTCCTTTTTTGGCGGCATTTTATTTTTGTAAGAATCGTTTCAAAAAAAAAAAAACTCATAGAAAGTGTTCACACATTGTTTATTGTTATAATTCATCCGTACTTTTTCATTGCATGAATTGTCGCAGTAAAAAATAAGTGATAGATATTTTACTCAGATATTCGTTAATGAAAATAAAACATGAGATTACGAAATAATTACTTTTCATATCATTCCACTTCTCATTACTTATTCTGTATTTTTCAATTTAAATTATTCGAAATCTACACACCGAAATTTTTATAAGCAAGCATTATCTCAGAAAATATTTCCAGAAAAAATTTAATTCAGAAAAGGGATTTGTATCACTTTGTACTTTGCAGCAACTGGAAAAAAAGAAATTATGGGCTTGAAATTATTTAATAACTATCGTATATTGCATTACTCGGGAATCTATCATAGATTTTACTTCAAGTAACTGATAATTGAAATGATTTACTGAGAGAAAAATGAGCAATGATCGGTTGTTTGAGCCAAAACTTTTATCTTATCATTTTTAGACTGGCGCTAAAACTGATATGATTTGCCTTCCAGAAAAATTAAAGGTATGGAATTACAGGTTCGGTATAAACAAGCGAAGAATGTAATTGCTATTTTCAGTGATTGCTAGACATATACCATAACTTGTTATTATCTTTCACACTCATCACCGTTCCTTCTCCTCCATTCATGCTCCCTTTTTCCCTGCCGATGATTTTCATTCCAATGTTTCTTCTTGCTCCCGACCTGGTGATCCTGTACTTTTACTTACTTTAACTAACTTAACCTTTTAGCATAAAATAGCCGCTAGAAAAGAGATGTTTTCTAATCTTTAATGAAAATTAATAAATTTCTCTAACGCTTCCATTAGTGATATATTTAAATTGGAAAGACATGATTATTGTGATAGGTGGATCAATTGTTGAATAATTTAAAAGTTATTTTTAATAACAACAACGATGCTTCTGATATATATGCCAAGAAGGAATAGAATTTCTATATTGAATATACTGATAATTTAGGTACTGTATCAGTTTGATTAATTCATTTCGTATAAATTCCATATTTTACCATTACTTTAGGAACCACTATACCAATCATTGTTCTATTTTTTATTGTTACTTCAAGCTTATCGATTAAAATGTATATTTAAAAAATATAAAGTTAAATAAAAGATTTACCCAATCTTTCGGCTTCCTGACAGTTTGGACATTCACAGTTGGATCGTGTAGGTAATTTGCCACCTCCTGCATGTGTTGTTGAATTGTTAGAGATTTTTGATAATGAATTACCGATAGAATTAGAATTTGATATCGATGCTACTTGACTAGCAGCTGATACTGTAGCTGATACGGTAGCAGCAGATAGTAGTCCTTGAAATTGTGGACCAAGATATGGTGAATAAGTTGCTGTAGCAGTATCAGTACCAACAGTTGGTGAATACGGTAACGGAGGCCAAGTTCCAGTTGGTTCGGTTGTCCACCATGGTGCTGTTGCAGCTGCTGACCATGAGTATGGTGAATAAACTGTAGCTGTAGCATTTGTATACGGCATCGTATCTACCAGTGTACCACCACCTCCTGCTGCCATTGCTGCGGCTGCTACTGCTACTGTTTCGGTATTTCTTGAATCTTTTTTTGATGATAATTTTTCTTCCACCGATGCAGCAATACGACTTTCTGAGGCTAACCGGTTGTACTGTTCCATTAATTTACCCAATGGACTTTGTTCACAATTTGATAACATCAAACTTCCAGCAGCAGCAGCAGCAGCAAGTGGTACAATTGGTTTTAGGTCATTTTGATGATCCATATTACTTTCAATGATAATTTACAAGTTTCTTCACCGATTCTTCACCTCAATTCACCAAAAAAAAAATAGTAGCGAATATAATTAATAGAAGAGGTCAGATAGCATTGATAATATTTATTCAACCAATTTATGCCTGGAATCGAATTCCGACAATTTTACAATTCATTCATTTTACACCTCAGTTCACAAAAAAATAATAGCAATAATAATGAATATTCTTAGTCAACAAAATATGATTTTAACAAGTTCTATTTTATCAAAAAGATAAATTTCTACTCCCAAATAACTTATTTCATAAACAAACATCGCGAAATATTTCAGATATAAAGATTTTAAAATACAAATATATGAATTCATGTAAATGTAACAATGAAAACATTCATATTGATAATATAATAAAGTAAGGCAATTTCAAAGTTTAGCGTTTGAAAACATATCATATGCAGTTGAGAGAATTAAATTCGCCCATATTGCAAAGAAGATAGAAAAATATTGACAGTAAATGATAACAGTATTATCATTCATTGTTAATATAGTGAGAAGTTAATAATCGTAGCAAAATAAAACATTGCTTAAGGTGGAAGATGAAATGATAATTTCTATTTCATGCAAAATTATCTGTCCAATCTTCTCTAAGCTACTTACTTTGATAATCAATCCCGCAATTCCTTTTAAGATTGAGATTATTGTGGAAATAATTCTTGTGAATGATAATAAAGATGACGATGATGATAATGATGATAATGAGAAAGGAGCTGAAATTGATGCATTTCTTCAGTAGGAGAAATGATCGAGAAAGAAAAATGTTAAATTGAAGAGGAAGTGTTGCGCCCCGCCCTACTCTCCCCTAATGACACTATTTTCTACACCTTCGGATGGCTATTTTCGATTGCTCAACCTAACGAGGACAATTCTGGCCTCGTTAACAGCCTTAACAACGCCTTCTCCTTCTCCCCCTCCTTCTTTTCTCTTTGTTAACTTTTGGTATACGGTAACTGCTCTATTTCTCCTTCTCATTTTGTACCTTTCCTCTGATACATTTGCCTCTTATCTCGGCTTAAATATCATCCGAAATGCCATTATCTTGTCAACGTGAAGAAATGTCATAAGTAATCAATGATGTTATCACCGTTTATCCGTAGAATAATGCTATTACTTTTATCCGTGTAGTTAATTAACATATCGAATTTGGGCAAAATAACTGTGTGTTACCTGAATTTCAATAAGGTCAACTGAATGCTGAAAAAATGGAACAGTCGGGGGTTATACTTTTCTGGCTTTTGTAGGTTTCTGCACTTATTCATCTGAAAAACCCGGGAAATATCAGAAGTTTTCTCATCTCTGTTTTTAGGAAATATCAGAAGTTTTCTCATCTCTGTTCTCTTTTTTATTACATATATTACGTGCTTTTAGTGCAGTATTCCACAATTCTATTCGTTTTTTTCTTTCTGATTCTCTTTTGTTATTCGAACTTGATCATGGAGTTTGAATCATGAATTTGAAATGCATTATAGTTGATATGTGAAATGAAACAATTCATTAAATTCAAAAACGAGGCATATTCGAATCTTGAGTTCTTTTTTGCTTAGCAAAATATGCAATTGTACTATAACTTTCAAATTTCATCTATCCAAAATTCTGTTACCTTGTCTTTAATTTTTGTTCCTTATAAGTAATTAATATTCAAATTTTGATTCACACCTTCCAATTGTATTTCCTTGACAAATTCATCTGATTTATTAAAATTTTTTATCAGCCTCGAAATTAGTTTTCAACTTAATACATATGTATTTATATCTCAGCTAATATTTTGCGAATGCATGAGAATCAATTAAAAAGCAAAATTTCAGGTTTTCATCAAAATTAATTGTTAACTGAAAATGAAAATTACATTTTACAGTTTTTTGGATACTTATTATTTTAAACGATTTGGTTATCACACATGATAAGACAGTCTTTATTATGTGTTATCACACATAAGAAACACCGTCTTATCTTATCAGTAGTTATAGCCTGAATACCAAACTACACGGTTCTGTCCTAAATTTTTATATTACTATATGTGTACTCATCACCATATGTTATTGCATGAAATGGCAAGCAGAAGTTCAGGTTGAACTTCAAAAATACCTTGCCGACATTCTGAAAGATAAAAAAAGTGGAGGTGCATGTTGACACAATCAAGTTCCACCTTCAAATCATTCTGGCCTTTCTCCTACAACAAAAGCCGCCATTTTGTCTGCTCGTGGTTTGGGAAGGCCAAAAAATTGGGCCGATATGACGAGAAAATGACCGTCGTTGCGTAATAGCAAAAGCGTTTTCCCCAATAAATTATAATATCAAATTTTCATGATTGTATATTTTTACGGCGTTCAACGGAAATCTCCAATTATTGATGGAATGGTTAGCGTAATTAACAGAATGTTAAGCAATTTCAGTGAAAAATACAAATCAAGATCTAATTCAAATAAGATATAATCTTTTAATAGATTTTTAAAAAAAAGTGAAAAATGTTAAATTTATGTCAATAATATGTTAATCACTCTTTTGTATTTAATCTTAGATGCTCGAATAATTTTTGTTTTGTATTTCATGCACAAATTATTTCATGCTTGTTTTTGCTTTATCAGAAAACTTATTCTGATAATTTCACTTATAAACCGGACGAACTTTGAATCATTATCGTCATAATCTTTTCTTAAAGCTACTATCATAGTTATAATCTGTTACTTTAATAGAATTTGAAATCTTCCAGCTATTCCTAAATTGATTTTTATCTACAAAACAAACAACACTCATTTATTTATTGTTATCATTCATTACTACCAGGTGGGAAGAGAGGATTACCGTAATGAGAAAACAAAATGATAGTGTAGCTGTAGTGTGATTGCACATACTATTATGGTACCACAGGATTTATTGTGCCCAATTTGAGAGGAAAGTAGTAGCACCTGGTGAGGATATTCTTCTCACTTTTTTTCTCTCTTTTTTTCTACATTCTTTGCTGTTGCAAGACTCCGACCCGATCCGATCCAATCCATACCAATGTTCCTACCCTGTTATTTTCCACTTCATTGCATCTCACTTGCGTTAAGTGATTAATTGGCTTCATCCACCTTCCAAAATTTTCCTTTTCAATTTATCATTTAAAAAAAAAAAATGAGAAAAAAACTCATCGGTCTGTTATTCGTTTTCCTCTCTCCTCCCTTTAAAAATGGATTTTTTTTTTTGGAAATTTAAATGTAAGCAGCAAATGATCGATATGAAGTAATTGAATGATACCGATTTTGGTTGTTTATTCATTTTCTTTTTCTATAAGATGAATATCCATTGGTCATTGTGTGAGAAAAGGTAAACCACCCGCTGAGTGGACACATACTTGCGCTGACACTTCTCGGAAGGTAATGCAATAATGAGGAAAAAAAAAACAGCAGTCAATCCAATTAGTTATTTCTTCTCGTTCATTGTATTAATGAATCAATGAATTTTTTACACTAACAGCTGTCTCGGGATGCGATCTATCAAAAGCAATTATCACACCTGAAAAAAAAGACTACTTGTCGCAAAAACTTGAATAACATCTTTGTCAAAAGTTCTTTTTCCATATTTTTTTTTGATTTAAACAAAATGAATTAATTCGATGAAATGAAAAATTAAATTGATTATAAGTGATTATTTCTTTGCTTTTATTATGCCAACATTTTTGCAATAAGGATTTTTCAACTATCAACAAAAAAAACACACACAATGATTTAAGATTTTTTGTTTACTCAGTTTAAAACTGGAAGAATTTTGTTGAATGAAAAGAGTCAGCACATAAATAAGAATAAAAAAGTGATTGTTATACAATAGAATAATGGCACATCATGATTGAATAAAAGGTTAAATAAAAAGCTTCTCGCCATATAAATTTTGTTAAATCAAGATTTTTGAAGGGTGCAAAAATTCACCAACATTTATTTCATACATCAGTTAAGTTTCTTGGAAATTATAGAATTTTTTGCTGAAAAAAAAATCTTAAATTATAATTCATGGATGGAAAAAACATCTCTGCGTATTTCTATTTTCTATAAATAAAAAAATCTTTCGTACTCCAAGAAACGCTGAAAAATGTTAAAACTTTCTGCAAGCTTTTTCAAATAAATTACTAATAGTAAAATCTAGCAATAAATCAATGATTTAAATTGAGATAGTTAAATATGATTCCCATAAAAATTGTTCAGAGATATTGTGTCATCAGTAATTTATCCAGTTATCAGTAACAATCAGATCATTATTGGATGACGTAACAAACATGACATGACATGATAATAGTGTTGATCAATTTCAACTATACCATCTCAAACTTATGATGAGAACAACAGTGTAACTGATGATTTATTTCGCTATTCGTATTCTCTATGGAGGATAACTGATCAATCAGATTTCAAGATTTTATCATTCTCAAAAAAGTAATTTAACTTATAGTTGTTGTGAAAGTAGAGAAAAAGATTTGAAATTATTTCTCACATATCTCTTTAAATTAGTTTATTTGTTAGCTAAATTTAAAATTATTAATACAGATAGAGTAGAAAGGCTTTAAATACTTTTTCATAAAGTGCATGATCTATTCAAATCTCTATAGGAGATTGGTTGCACAATCCATCCCTTTGCTACTGCTTTAATCTGCCCATTAAAGGAACATAATTGTAGCATCGTATTTCTTTGCCTCATCACTGAATGTTTTTTTTTCCCAAATGCATTACTATGATTATAGGTCATATTTATAGATTCTCTTATGAGAAAGCAGTTTCGACAAGCTTCTACGGCATATTAAAGTCCAAGCATTTCATTTTTTCTAATACTGTTACTTATCATTTTACTACAGTTACCCAAATGGCATTCCTTAACCTTAACCATTATGCGTCTTAGAAATGTGAAATAAAAAACATGGATGTTAAAAAGCATTTGCCTTGAAAATGCTACGATTATATTGTACACCTCGTGCCATAATTAGTTTTTATTTTATGGAAATTAAATTGTACGAGAAATTTTTCAAAATACTATTACAAACAAATATAATATATAGAGTACTTTCATCAACAAGATCAATGATTATATAAACTACGATATTTATCCTTTGCTAATTAGCGTTTTAGCAAAGCAGCGCTAAAACAGTGCATGAAATAACGATATGTCTATAATTGGCAACTGCTGTGCGTTTCTCCCGAGATAACTTCCACTAATTGCTCAATTATGTTAGACGAAGATTTAGTGAACAACTAAAAGCCTACAAATGTAAACACAATACACAATTCCAAATGTTTACAGAAAATATGACTTAAAATTTAACGAAAGTTGAAAAAAAAAACAGATTTCGACCACTAACACTAAATTTTTTCAGTTGCTAAGGAACATGAAATCTAAAAACATAATTATAAGAGAAATCAGAAGTATGGACAAATTCAGTCTCTTGTTTAAAAATAGTACACAATATTGTAAGGGATAATTATGATAATACTGTATCAACAATCTAACATAACATACATAACTATATTATAATTTTTTTCCATATTACTGAATAAAAGTATTAAAGATCAATGAGTATCACTTGTGGTATTTCGAACGAACGGCCGAATGATATCCATTGCCTGCGATAGTTCTGAAATAACACCAATTTTTACGTACCTGCACGTTAAAAAGCTAACAAAATTCCTTCCATGAATCGGTCATCTAAAGCCAAGTGATTCAAACTAATAGAGGCCACATAAGCGAGATGGCGTGAAGCAGGATTCTTTATGAAATTCATCGCACCGAATCATCGTAAAAATGTATCTATTAGGATTCAATATTGAGATAGTAGCTGATGTGATAATGACATAACATGTCATTAAAAAACTTGAAAATTTAAAGTATATTAAAATTCATATCCATTCAAAAAATTTTTTGATGGAACAAAAAATATATAATACTCCTACAGAATACAAGATATTTATAATATACACTTCTTCCAAAAACTTGAAGACATTTATAAATGAATGATCACATTGTGCGACAGCCAAAATTTATTGTATTTAATCTTACGTTCAAAGTCCGTCTTCTAAATACTGTCAATACTTGTTTTCGAAAACAAGTAAACTTCGGCTGTCACTGAAAGTGACCAATTAAAAAAAAAATATTTTCAAATTACCTTGAACCAAGTAGTTTAGTTTCGTGTCGTTCAATATTATCGATATATCTTCCTGGTTATTAGAGTGCAAATTCATTATATATACCTAAAACTCCGACGAGTATAATTGAGCAGCTTCAATTAACTTATGATATGCTGTAAGCTATTTGAAGCTAATGGTGCTTACGTGATTAATATTATTATATGCTAAAATATAATGTTAAAATATAAAATGAAATTTGAAATCATGCTATTATATTTAAACGAATAGCAGAGCTAATTAAGAAAGATTAGAAGCAACAAGATTAATTAATAAAAAAAGGAAACTAAATTTTGACTAAGCTTCCCTTTCAAAAAAACAGAGATCTCAAAATATACAATTAAGAAAAAAATTCTTTTCTTACCTTTCCATTCTCTCCTTCCTTGGCATCCACTGAAGAAATCGCAAGAGATGAAGCTAAATTAATAAGATTATAAAATCTTTAAATTACTATCTTCATTTCAGACTATTTCATATTTCCCGATAATTCCAAAACTATGTTCATATTCACCAAATTTTTTGAATCATTAACTTTGATGCTGTGAATAGACAACTTTTCATACTTTTCTACCTCAAAATGAAACATACACTAGAACTTCAAAAAGACTCATTCCACAACAAATTAATCTACATCAAAATCCTTAAAAATTCAGACACAACTAACCACGAGGAAAATTGAATAATAAAGCATTTTTTAATTTTTCTAAATTCATCGCATAAACCTTTGTCAACTGTTTGCAGTGTTCTGAAAAAATACAAAAGTTAAAAACCACTGAATTTTGGAATAAAATTAATGTGAATTACATTATACACCAAATAGGGAGAATGAAGAGAAATCAGCTCAAAATTTCGTTAATTCTTAATTTTGATTAAAGCACTTCAAAGCAATGAATAATGCGAAAATTGGAGTTTTTTTCAGAGAAATAAAGAAAAAATTTTCCAGAGAAATAAATAAAAACAAATACCTGCAGGAAGACCCAACTGTTGCATTTCCAGTTCAAGATCTCGAGTTGAACACGCACTTTTCGTCGTTTTTTCCAATATGAATGTGAGTGCTGCTAACATTCCTTTCAAAGATTCGTCATCTAAAGCAAATGCTAGTAGGCTTTAGCAGAACACGAAAGAAATTGAAAACATATCTCACAATATGAGCAGTACATACAAGTGCAGAAATCCTGAATCTTGTCAGAAAATTTGTTTGCAAATCTAACCTGCGATCAAATTTAGAAATAACCCTTAACCCCTACTGTCTTTAAAAAACATATACAGATACAATTCTATTCTTCCACTGTTAATCCAGAAATTTACAAAGAAGAGAAATAGATTTAAGAGAAGTGTGAAGCCTTAAAAGTGGAGCAGCGCATAACCAGAATCCTTTCCTTTCTAAAACACCTTTCCCCTTCCTCCTTTTTAAGCATGGGAGTACAATATCTGTTGATAATATTGTATCTATGAAAAAATTGAGCAACATTTACCAAAAGTTTTATCAGCATTGAGGATTGCAAGATGTTCATCATTCCATTCAGTCCTACCACTGATTAGACATTCCACACAGCTTGAACACCAATTTTTGAATTTTAGTACTGGCTGAAGAGCCATCATATGGTAGATGGATAACGAAAACTATGTTAAATAGAAGATCGCTGTTAAAGATGTTCGCAAAACCCTACATGGTACTGAGTAACACCATTCACCCTGCGCTTGTTTTCATCAGAAGGATACGTTGATCAGACATGGTTCAAAAGCAGACTTAAACAAATTAGTACCTTCTTCTGATCCTTCTTTTTTTAAACTTTTCTTGCTCCTTTTCAACATTTTATGGCAGTGAAATTCTTCGAAGAAAATGAAAGATAAAGACTTACAAGCTTTGATAAAGATGCGATCTCAGCCAGAATCCAATCCGGGCAGTCTAAGCCACCAACAAAATGAAACTTCTGAAATGAGAAAAATATTTAAAACTTTTTTGGTTCCTTTTTAACCGCTTAATGGTAGATAATTTCTGAATGAAGCATAATTTGTCCGAAAAAAGTCATGCCAGTTAGAGAAGATCAATGTAAAATTAAATCAGTCGATTAATTGAAGACTTCGATTGTAGGGCTGCACAAAATTTAATGACATAACGAAGATGAAATAGGAAACGAGAAAGACAGCATCTTTTCAAGAAAATGTGAATTTCATATTTCTTTGAATTCAAAGTTTAAAAGATCTCAATTAGCAAAAGAAATCGAAGTGAACTAGCAAAAGCATATATTCGACGATGGATTTTTGAAACATGTTCTGAAATTAGATGAGCTGTGAACCATTTACATACCATTATATGAAAAAAATTTACATACCATTATCTCATTTCAAGTTCGATGTGATTCAGTGAGATGTGTCCTTCAAAGATTCAACTTATTTTAAAGTAATCAACAAATATAAATAAATACGCCGTGTCTATTCATCCAAAACTGAATGGGATAGGAGAAGTTATTCCGTGTGAACAGTCGACGCTCAATTTGTAAAATTTCATTTTTGGAATTGTTTTTAATCGAAAACTTAAGCATTAAATTTTGTTAGAAAAAAGGAAAGAAAGCAATTGTAGCTGGTGGCTAAAGCACTCGATGTTGTATGAGAACCAGAACATTTTTGTGCGAATTAAACAAATTTTGAATAGTTCTCGGTGTGAACCGAAAATCGGATTGGACTCATAAGCAAATTGAACGAAGATTCATAACGAAAGAGAAAGAGAAGAACATATTCTCAGAACTTCTACCTGTCCCGATCTCTACCCTCCTTTCTGATCCGGAAAAAGTAAGAGCAAGAAGCGAACCCCAAACCGAAATATGCTGTTCGTTGATTGATCCCAGGATTTTCACTGTAGCAAAGTCATTGTAGCTTATTCAAGGGAAGGAAGAGTTGACGAGAGATGTTGATTTTTGCGAAATAATATGGAGAATATGATGGTTATGCTTAGAGCAGAAGGGAATGCGCAGGTGGAGAGTGATGAGAATTAGAAAGATTGATGATAGAATGTGGTCGAGGAGTAGTAACAAAGGGTATATGAAATAAAGGGTGCAGTGCAATGTGCAACAAGTTGAATGAAGAGTGTGTGCAGAGCGTAGCTCAATGTTTGTTGCTTTTTCAGGAGTTTTTAAGTGAGGGCAGAGAGAGGTCATCATCATTTTTTGAAGTGTTGACCTTATTGAGGAATCGGGCGGGATGTGCACAGATCTTCCAATTCTTTCCTTTCACTTCTAAATGACATAGTTGTTTTTAATGACCTGTTTAATTCGAGAAACCGTACTAATTGAATACCGTTCATTGTGTCGTTGTCTTATACTTCATGCATATTCAAAATATGCGTTCATTTCAGGAATTCTACTAACTTTTTTTAAATATGTAAAATAAAGTAAAATGGCGCTGTAAATATTTCGAATTTTTTTCTAGACAATTTTGTACAAGATGGTAGATGCTTTGGAAGATGAATACGGCAGTCCATCTTTGTCTCTGAATTTTGTAGATACACCGGATGGAGATTCCTCCTTACTTCATGGAGCTACTCAGGTTGTCGTTAAAAGAATTCGAACTTTTAATATTATTTCTAATTTTCTAGTTGCGAAATTTTTTTTTTGAAAGTGAATTTCTTCTACAAATCTTTTAAATTTCAGGATTCACAGTTTGAATTTGATCAGCAATTCACACTTCCCTCACAGGGCTGGACTGGTACTCTTCCTGAAGTTGGTGCTGACCCATCGCAGGAATTAGTATTTGTAGACGAGGAAGAATTTCCTGTGCCAGGTCAATTACCAGCACATGCGTGCAGGTATTTTTGAAAAAGCAAATATTTTTGCGAGATAATTAAATAGGTTCTTAGGGATGTTCTTTAGTGCGGAAAATGTTAAGATATCCATCAAAACTGTGAGAATGGAAACTTCTGGTAAAGTACAGATTCGCATTACAATTTCAGATATTGCGGCATACATGACCCGGCTGCAGTGGCAATGTGCATGGTTTGTGAGAAATGGTTTTGTAATGGACGTGGAAGTACATCCGCCGGTCATATAGTTATACATTTGGTACGTTCGCAGCATAAAGAAGTTTCTTTACACAAAGAAGGTGCACTTGGTGAAACAGTACTGGAATGTTATCAGTGTGGTTCAAAGTTTGTTTTTATTTCATTTAATGCTTTTAAATGACTTGGTCACGGTTAGAATTTTCAAAGCTTGTTGGTAGGACATTCAAGGAAAGGAATCTGATGTATATTGGCTGCTTGATGGCAAGTGATTTCAACCATAGGGATTAAACGATAGAATGGTGCACGTGAAATCATATAAAGATTGAGAGGATATTCAAGCATTCTTGAGAATAGAAACTATAGTATTGCAAGAATTATAGTTTATACTTTTCAAGAGATTCGTGATGCTGAGAATATTTTTGAAGGCAAACATATCAATATTATGTAGTATTTTATTTAGGTAACACTTCTCTCATAATGAAAGTATAAATTTGTTAAAGCGACTTGTTCGATTTCTTTTAGGTAAAAGAGTACATGAATTAGACGCTTCCAAATATTTTGATTTCAGGAACATTTTCATGCTTGGCTATATTCCTGCAAAAGCAGACACAGTTGTCGTGGTACTCTGTCGTTCACCTTGTGCAAATCAAGCTGTTTTAAAGGATCACTCGTGGCAGGTTACAGTTTATGGTTCTTATTAATTATGAAGTTGCTTAACTGATTTTTCTCTCATATTTGATTTCTTCATTTAATAAAAATGCCTATGGATTGATAGAAAAGGTTTTTGCTGTTTTAAGTTAAATTCTTAATTTATTTTTTTTGGAAATAACCTTCCTTTGGAAAAAGGAAAGCAAGTGCTTTTTAGTATCTGTATCAGTTTAGGTGGATGAGTGGAAACCCTTAATCAGTGATCGGCAATTGCTATCCTGGCTTGTAAAGATACCATCTGAGCAGGAACAACTAAGAGCGCGCCAGATAAGTGCTGTACAAATCAATCGACTTGAAGAACTTTGGAAAGTCTGTTTCTTATTTTTCTCTCCAGTATAAATCGTAATATCTGAGGAAGGACTTAAAGATTTTCAAATGTTTTTTGAAAATTTTCAGGAAGATCCGAAAGCTGTGTTTGAAGATTTAGAAAGGCCAGGAATGGATGAAGAGCCAGATCATGTACAACTGAAATATGAAGATGCATATCAATATAAGCGTATATTTGGACCATTAGTGAAAGCTGAAGCAGATTACGATCGAAGAGAAAAAGAATCTCAAACACAAAATGTCGGTCATGTTCGTTGGGATGTTGGTCTCAACCGGAAACCACAAGCCTTTTTCCAGTTGCCAAAATTTTCGGAAGGAAGTTAGTGAAAATTTTATTTAGCTGAATAATTGAACATTTTGCTACTGAAGTCGGTTTGGTATCGCAAAAATATATTAGACTTAGTGAAATCTGTTATTTGATAGATTATTGGATTATTGAATATCATATTTTGCTATAAGTCTGTTTTTGCAAGCCGTAATAGTTGTTTCGAAATTCTGCAGGTATGAAACTGATGCTTGGAGATGAATTGCGTTTAAAGCACTCTCAAACTGCAGGTGGTGAGTGGAGTTCGATTGGGTGTGTTATCAAAATTCCCGACAGTATGTGTGATTCATTTTATTTTTAACCATTTTTTTAAATGTTAAAATATTCAACTAATCATGAATCTTTGATTCTTTAACACGACTCCTTTTGTGGTAGAAGTGTTACCTAATGCGAACGTGCACCATCGTACTGAAAAGATTCCATCCACATGCCAGTTAATGTGTCAATAATTCGGAGCTATTATGTATTCTCGGGTTATTTATGAAATACTTGAAACAATTATTCAACGACCTTTCAGATCATAATGATGAGGTTGGGATCGAAATGCGTTTGAAAGCAGAGAATGTACCCACTGACACACGAACAAATTTTACATGCGAATTTGTGTGGAACTCGACATCATTTGACAGGTATTTCTCGTTATTTTTTGTAATGTTCACTTTTGATGTCTTTTTAATGAGAATTTGTCTTAAGGCAATAATTATCACTGATCTTATAGTGAAATTGGATACTGCTGATGACTATATTTCTGCATACGAATTGTGTTTTAATTACCTTCATTTCATGGGGAATACAAATTTCAGAATGCAGTCTGCGCTGTCTTTATTGGGTCAAGATGAAGAATGCGTTTCGCAGTTTATCTATCACAAGTTGATGGGCCACGATATTGATGATATTATTTTTAAAGTATCGTTGCCGAAAAGATTTAGCGTACCGGGTTTACCAGAGCTGAACCATAGTCAAGTGCATGCAGTCAAAACTGTTTTACAGCGACCGCTATCACTTATTCAGGTTTTTTTTGATTTACCATGGATCTTCCAAAAGTTTTTTTTCCCATCTTTCATACAAAGGGTTTGCCATCATAATGATATCTGTAGCAATAATTTAGTTGGCTTATTTACAGGGACCACCTGGAACCGGTAAAACTGTGACATCCGCTACCATCGTATATCATCTTGTAAAGCAAACTAATGGTCAAGTACTTGTATGTGCGCCATCCAATATTGCAGTTGATCAGCTGGCTGAGAAAATACATCGCACAGGATTAAAGGTAGTTTTCTATTTTATAAATTTAAGTAAATGTAACAGTTTTAAGTTGATTCAAGTTTTATTTGCTATGAACGATCAGTTTTAGTTTTAGAGTTCTTAAATCGAACGCTCTAAGAATTCAGCTTTCCCTTTTATTTCTACTGTTGCAGGTTGTTCGTCTGTGTGCGAAAAGCCGTGAAACGCTTGATAGTCCTGTTGCCTTTCTCGCGTTACATAATCAGCTGAAAGCCTTGCACGGTGCAGCTGAATTGCATAAATTGCAGCAGTTGAAGGTTACTTGTTGGATTTTTCATAGATAACTAGAAATTATTATATTTCAGATGTATTAAAATTAGAAGCTAACTTGATGTCATGTGCAGCATTTGAGCACAAATTTTAATTTAGTGCCTCAATTTTGACAATTATAAGTTCACTGCTGATGTGACTTCGAGTGGGAATTTGTTGGAATCATTTCGACTATCACACTTCTATTGATGTAGTGAGCTCTGATAATTTTTCTTGATGAGAGAAAATATTTATTATTTGGAGGTATTCACTGTGTGCATAAGCATTTAATATGAAATATTTATCAGTTTTTGAAGAGAAATGCTCAGGTCTTGATGTCTTATTTACAGGAAGAAATAGGAGAATTGGCAGATGTTGATGAGCGTCGCTTTCGTGCTTTGCGTATGGCGAAAGAATGCCAATTGTTAACCGCTGCTGATGTTATCTGCTGTACTTGCGTCTCAGCTGCGGATAATCGTCTAGCACATATGAGAATTAAGTGAGTGTTATGTTTTTTAATGCATAGAGTAAGTATAGTTAAATATTTAAATTTGAACAAAATATATCAAAATTTATGCTAGTTTATTGTATAATATGAATTGAAGATGTGTTTTGATTGACGAATCAACCCAAGCTACGGAACCTGAAGTAATGGTAGCTGTTGTTTGTGGTGTTCGGCAATTGGTACTTGTTGGCGACCATTGTCAGTTAGGTCCTGTTATTATGTGTAAGAAGGTAAATATCTTCGGTGTTTAAGTTTTTTGATTTAATCTTACTATTAGTTTTTATTTAGCTATAGTTACATTCAAGGCAGCTAAAGCTGGTTTATCACAATCACTTTTTGAACGGCTCGTTTTGCTCGGAAATCGTCCAATTCGCCTGCAAGTACAATATCGTATGCATCCTGCGCTTTCTTCATTCCCGAGCAATGTTTTCTACGAAGGAAGTTTACAAAATGGTGTTACGGAAGGTAAGAATTTTTTATCAGCAGAGCGATAAAATGAAAGCTCATTATCTGAATATTTAAATAAGCAACAGGGGGGGAAGCAAGAAAATAAAACTTACTTTTTGACTTAAGTATTGTTTTTTATTAAGTCCGAAATTTTAGGGGAGCGACAATTGATTGGGATTGATTGGCAATGGCCAGTACCGGATAAACCAATGATGTTCTGGAGTTGCTGTGGCCAAGAGGAGCTTAGCTCGTCAGGCACATCATTTCTAAATAGGTAGCTTTTTCCATTGTTTATGAAAAACTGATAATATTTTTTAGGCACAGTCAATCGAATACTTTCTAGAAATTTGAAAGGTTTTTTTATTATTTTAGTAGGAATCTTTTTTAGTACTTTTTTTCCAGAACTGAGGCAGCAAACGTTGAGAAATTAGCCACTCGCTTTCTGAAAGCTGGAATAAAACCGGAACAAATTGGTATCATCACTCCTTATGAAGGACAGAGATCGTACATTGTGCAGTTCATGCAAACGCAGGGTGCTTTGCATAGTAAGCTGTATCTCGAAATGGAAGTTGCTAATGTGGATGCATTTCAGGTTCTTCTTTTATTTTTTTATATTTGGCATTGTTTTTAACACTAAAACTCGTCGTCAGTGATGCGAAAAAACTAATGCAGTTCTAGGTATTGGACTTTATTTACTTTTCTTTTTTGCATTTAAATGTTTTAGATTATCCAAAGTTCTTGAAGCTTTGCAAACGAGTAGGGTATTCAATAAAGACCTAACTCGTCATAAGCTTTTATTGTAACATTAGATCAAAATATATTTCTGTAGAAGATAAATCAATGGTCGTATGTTGACTGTTCCTCGTGCAACTGAATGGATATCTCATACCTGTTGATTAGGCTTTTGATAATTTAAAGGCAACTGCTGGCTATTTAAAAGCAGAATTGGGGCAGCCAGGATAATTGTTAGTCAGTTTGGCTGTTTTTAATGCAGTGTGACTTGGTAATATTTACCATAGCGCAACGATGAATCGGACATTTATTTATATCATGTTTGTATCATGTATAGATGATGCATCCTACTTTTAATGTTTTACAACTTTGTGATCTTTGTTTTAGAATTTCTAAGACCAAAATAAAATTTCAGGGCCGCGAAAAAGATATCATAATAGTGACTTGCGTTCGGTCTAATGATCATCAAGGCATTGGTTTTCTTAACGATTCCAGACGTTTAAATGTTGCATTAACGCGCGCTAAATTTGGCCTTATCATAGTTGGCAACGCAAAAGTATTATCGAGACATCCACTTTGGAATTATTTACTATCAATGTTTAAAGAAAAAGGTTGTCTCGTCGAAGGTCCTCTGAATAATTTGAAACCGTCACCAATTACGCTTTCTAAACCGCGTCGTGTTCCGAATGTTATGAATGTAAGTTGCTCATAAGATTTAAATAGTTCTGAAAATTCGTATATACATATTAGTATGTAAATAGCTTTTTTCTAGTTTTACCAATCAGGGACGATTTCTTTTCAGATGAATCGTTTTATTCCACGTGGAGCAGTTTTGGCGAGAGATATGCAGGGCAGTGCATTTGGTACTCGTACCCGAGATTTGCGATCGATACAAGACCCATTCGCAGCCATTACTCATGGTCAGTTACGACCTCAGAATGGGATCAACATCCCGGTACCAATGCAGATGTTTGTTCAACCACCACCACCACCTCATTATTACCAACCTACACCTCATCCACGTCATGGCGATTTGAATTCTACTGCTGCTACTACGGCACGAAATCATAAACATTTGGAACAGATGAACATGTTTAGTTCGCAACAATCTCAAGATCCCATTTTTATGCAACAAATCGGCGAGATGTCAGGTAAATCGCAATTCTATTTGCAGAGTATTTTCAGAAGTCGTTTCCTGATATTCTAAATCTTGGTTGAATTACATTTTCTTCGAGAAAGCGCGTACTTTTTCAGGTATATCGCAGGATATATCAGATTGGACACAATCGCAAACGCAGCATGGTGCTCGTGAAGGAGGTGTTCCATATAGCCAGGTGAAATTTTTCACCTTTGCAGCGGTAGTTGTTGTGTGATTCTGTATTGCCCAAAGACGTGTAGAAATTATACCAACTAAAAATAGTTTTTCTAGAGACGGTATCGTTTAAGTTTTAGAATAAATTTATGGTTGCTGCTTCAATTATTTTTTCTTTCGGCATGAATAGCATAGCTACTTGAAAATTAGTTCTGAATTTCCTAGCGATAGCAAACTTAAAGAAAAAATAATTAAAATTTATTTGGGATTTCACAATCTCTAACCAAACTGAGAGGTTTGATACCTCAACTGTTCACTATTTTGATTTTTGTTTTTCTTATTTATTTTTTGTTTGAAAGCAATTATTTTTCAGGACCAGTTATTGGTTAGCCAAATGGAATCACTTTTTCTGTCACAAGATGCAAATGCGGACAATTGTAATTTCGGTGATGTAAGCCAGTATTAATCAAAAGCAGAAGCATATGATTATCTGAGGCCTGGAGCACTAAAATGCTGACTTCCTGGATAAGCAACCAGTAAAACAGAAGCACAGCCCAATAGCTGGGCTGATGTCCATCAAGGCGGTATTTGGTTAATCACTACTAATATCGAGTCGTTCGAGAAGGGATTATGGAATGAATTGCTTGAAGCTGAAAGTGCAGTTTTTCTGTTCATCGTTGGAAATTTTCTTTTATGAATCAATTATGCCAAAGATGTGCTTCTCTCAATAATGACAGTTTTTTGCTGAAATGCAGTTCTAGTAATCGTCAGTTATATGTATTGAGAGATCATTTATTCGTTTCTTGGTGTTTATGGTAGAGTAGCATGCGCGTAATGTATCTTTTGTTGATGATAGTTATGGGGTGTACTCTTTGAAAGCAATTTAAATCCAAGTTACTTCAGATTATTCATAATGGATAACATGATAAACTTCATAAATATAAATAAATCCATAAAGGACTCTGAGCTGTCTCGATTTGTAATATAGATAGTTTTGGCGATGCAGAGAAGACCTTCCATTAGTTAATTCCTACTCAAATGAACTATCACTTGCTTGTTAAAACACTTGTAGTATATTTCGTGGAATTTTTTGTTCATGTTTAATTGAAATTCCAAGAATTTTTGCATGTTAAAACTATTATAAGGAAGTCCTCTGATTTGCAGTAATATCGCTTCTTGTCGCTAATAATTTATTATCACTCTTCTATTTCTTATATTTCGTATTCAAGTTGAAGATTTCTTTAGAAGGAATTGGTAGGGTTTTTGTGAAATTGAAGTCAGTATTTTACATTTAAAAAAAGCTAACTGTCCTTTTCAGAATTTTATACCCATAAAAATACAAAAATTAATATTTCTGGTATAAGTAATCAACATTAGCTTCTGCCTACAGTTTTGATCTTTGGACATTGATGCCATGAATTTTTGGAAAATTTTATGTTTCTTTTGAATAAAATCGAGTCATATTTGAAGGTGCAGAATTTTGTATGACTATCAGTGTGATGTATTTTGAACTTATATAATCTTTTTCGGTAGTTCGAAGGAGATTTTTTTAGTTGTGAGCTTTAACTCGTACAGATGAGTGAGTGAGTATTAAAGCATAATATCTGTTTCGCACCAGGTAATATTGTATTTTACAAGATAGGTAAGGCTATACATATAGCTTGAAATTTTTCATTTTATATGGGAAAATATTCACATAGGCATTTGTGTGTATTTGTCGGCCAGCGTTTAAGTAGTTTCGGATTTGTTGGGGATGATCGATGTTATTCTTATATACTCATTAAATCAGAATTTTGGTTGAACGGATAGACATATTGCTATTTTCGGTCGCATTTCAGCTGTCCTTACTCAAAGAATTCCATGATATTTAAATTTCGTACTTGCAGCAGAGATATTCGATTGGAAAACATACCGAGATTTCTAGAGTTATAGACGAGTGAGTAGTGGCATGAAAGAGAAAATTTTATGCGCTGAAGGTTCTTTTTCAATGCAATAACAACAGGAAGTAAAAAATGAATGTTTGAATTGTACATGTGCGGAAGAACTCGCGACCAGTCTTAGGATTCGTGAAATAGTACTGAAGAGTATTAGAGATTTTTTGAGAAATGGTGGTTTTTAGAAAGTAGTGTTGAAAATGGCTAAACGTGGTATTCGAAACCGAAACAGGAATAATGACGCTATAAAGAAAAAGGTTGAATTTTTAGTTCGTTATAACCGTAATTTTTTTATCTTGATGTAACTCTGCCTTCTTATTTCGTACTATAGCTGAACAGAACGATGGATCATCACATTTTGAAATGGGTATTGTGGGCATGTATCAGTACTGAATAGATAAGTGGATGAAATAGTATATTCTTTTGTCCCAGATAGAGTTAACGTAGTTTGCAGGGTGAAACGCAGAATTATGTGTTAACAGAATTTGATAAAACAAACGAAAACTTTTGCTTGTATTACAAAAGTCAGGGAATTGTCAAAGAAGATGAATGGGATGCTTTCATAGCAGCTTTAAAAGACGATTTACCGACGTCGTTCCGAATCCAAGGAAGTAGCAGGTATCTTTTTTCTCTTGCATATTTTCAATACTTCCAACTGTATATATCCGTTAGAGTAGCAAGTTGACATGTTTTGACTTTCGGCTTGAGTAATTAATTAAGTTCTTATTTTCGGATGGAAATGCAATAGGATTTTGTTTACATGATCCAGATTTTTAGTCAGCATGGTATGATTTTTTCCTATACATGCTTTCATATTTGGAATTGCGGAATGTTTTAAAATGATTCCAATTTTCTTTTTGTTCAAATTATATGGCAATTGTCTAATCGAATTTTAGTGAAGCACAATCTCTGATCGAATTAATGAACACTCGTTATTTCGAACCTATGAAACAGTGGGAAGATGGTAATATATTTGTGCCAAAGCAAATTCCCTGGTATCCATACGCTTTCCAAACTCCTATATCGCGTGCCACGCTACGCAGTCGACCGTTGTTGAAGAACTTCCACAATTTTCTTATCACGGAAGCTGAACTGGTTCATACATAAAATTTCATATATATAAGATTTTATCAGCTTTTTCTTCATGTTTTAACAAATGCAATATCAAAACTATGAAATATTAGAATTGCAGGTTTTATCATAATTATAAATACTTTTTTTAAATTATAAATATTTTTTAAATTGTAGTTTTTTATTTAAAATAAGGGTTTTATTTATGCGGATTTGAGCAAAGATTCATGTCAAGGTAAAGCGAAATGTTTTGGGAATTAAAAATCTTATTGCATCTGAGTGTTGAATCTTTCGGATGTATTTTTAGGGCAATATTAGTCGACAAGAAGCGGTTAGCATGATTCCTCCACTTCTGCTTGACATAAAATCACATCACAAGATTCTCGATGTCTGTGCAGCACCTGGAAGTAAAACTATGCAGATTATAGAAATGATGCATTGCGATGACAAAATTCCTGGTAATTTCGAGTTCAAATTCAGAAACTTTTATTGAACTTAAGGAAACATAATATTTCTAATGGAGCATCAATTTTTATATTGCTGAATAAAACAAAAATCATCGGAAGGTAATACCCTGAGATTGGTTTTGTCTTATTTTTGATTCCAGTTTAATGAATTGGATGGCGTTGTTTAACTGACTTGTGCAGGCTACTTTTTTTCGGTACTGTAACAAATGGTGAAATATCCGAAAGAAAACTGAGTCTTCCTTTGGATATTTCACTGTTTGCTCAGGTGTAAAAATATGTTTACAATGATAATGAATTTTGCAACATAATTTATTCTTAGAAGGCCTCATTTTGGCGAATGATGTTGACAATTCTCGATGTTATTTGCTGGTTCGTCAAGCTTTGAAAAGGATGCCAACGTCAAATTGTATTGTAATCAATGAAGATGCTGCATTTTTGCCGAATTTTTCAGTAGATAAAGTAAGTTTTCATCTTTATAAATATCTATTAGGCTGCAGATATATATTTGATTCTCCTTACATTTTTAAATTTTGGAAAAAAATATAATTTGTTATTTGAACCTTTCTTGATTTTTCTTAACGTTTTTATGTATACTGAAATATTTTCACTGTACTTTTAATTAAAAAAAGAGATTTTCAGAACACATCGGAACCGTTGTTATTTGATCGAGTGCTGTGTGATGTAATTTGTAGTGGTGACGGAACATTTCGAAAAAGTCCGGACATGTGGCGGTCTTGGAATCCTGTTAAGGTTATTATTTATATGTGGCATCAATAGGTTAAGAATTCATTTTTGAGGAAATTTTCAGGCTTTGGGTTTGCACAAGCTGCAAGTCAACATTGCTCAACGTGCCATACAGCTGCTTGCGGTGAATGGTGAATTTTTCTTAATTTTTTTATCATTTTTAAGATTATAACTTGGGAGCATGTTTTAGTATTTTCATAGCTTTTTTTGAGTAATAGATTTTTATTGGTTAATAGGAAAAGATTGAAATATTTTCTCTAAATGTTTCGATATAACATTGTCTTTCAGTTTTTTGCTGATCTGTAGGTTAAATTTACGATTAGTCCTGAACATGAGACTTTGTTATATTAAAATGTTTTGATTGCAGGTCTTATGGTATATTCAACGTGTTCCTTAAATCCTATAGAAAACGAAGCAGTTATTGCATCTATACTACGTTCTAGCGCTGGTGCCATCGAACTTGTTGATGTTTCTCAGCAGTTGCCTCAACTGAAGCGAACATCAGGACTTTCGAAGTGGAGGGTAATTAATCGCTTTTTACTGCCCATTTGTTTGAATATAGTTGGTTTTTACAATGCAATTTTTACTATTAATGCAGTAACAAATAAATGTTTTCAGGTATTTGATAAAGCTATGCGTGAATATAGTGTTCTTGAAGATGTAGTTGCTGACCAAAAACGATACTTTACTTCATCGATGTTCTCCCCAAACGACGAAGAAATTCAAAAGTTTCGTTTGGAACGCTGGTATCTATCTTGTATAAAAACATGCTAAGATCTTAGATGTGAAGCCACTTTACCATAACTCTAGTATGCAAGGTTTATAACACTTATCTGTATTGAATTTAAGATTGTAAAAATAGTATCATACTGTTCCAGTACAAAATGCAAAATCGACGGTATCTACTATAATAAAATTAGAAACAGTTTAATAACACAACATCTATGAAATAAGGTGCATTTATAATAGATCATCATCCCGTCGACTGTTTATGAAATTTTCCTTAAGCTTAAGTTGTGTCAACACTTATCTGTATTGAATTTACTTGCGCTTCAGCAAACAATAGACAAATTTTTAAAAGCAAGCAATGGATCCTGCCATAAAAAAAAAATTGTTACTTGTTCATATCTTTTAATTTTCAAATTCTGCTTTTCAGTTTTCGGATATTGCCACATATGCAAAATACTGGAGGGTTTTTTGTTGCAGTACTGAGGAAATCAAAATCTCTTACCCAATCAAAGCTTGCTTTCAAGTTAGTCTTTTAGTTCTTAATTACATACTCTTGTCTTTAGTTTTTTTATGGATACAGGTTGAACGTAGTGATTGCACTGGATTTAATTTATTAGAATGATGAATCTAAAGTTCTCAAACCTGCTTTCTCAAAAAATGGTTACAAACTACCATATAACTTGGAAATTGTTAAATTATATAACATATTGTTAAATTTATATAGCATATTGTATATAACATAAATTTATATGACATATTGGAAATTGTTAAATTATGTTTTTGAAAGTTTTTCAGTTTGCCGTCGGTGAAAAGACGTCGAACATTTAAGGAAGACCCATTTGTATTTCTTGAAAAAGACGATGCTAGATGGAAAGATATTGCGTTAGTTTAAAACAGCAACTCAGTTTTTTTAATTTGACTGTTAGATATAGAATTATATAATTAGATTTTAAATATTAAAGATCTAGTTGTAAGTAAGCGATTAATATATCAGTTTTATCAATTTGGACAATTTTTTAGTAGTCATTATGGTGTATCAGAAATGTTTCCGTACCAAAATCTTTTGGGGCGAACAACTGAAACAGATAGAAAACGGACTTTATATTTCGTGAATAGTGCAGTTAAGCAGTTTCTGCTATGTAATCAAGATAAGGTTGGTTTTTTATTTCTTGATTTGCCTTCATGTTTCTTGAATTTTGGTTATCAATTTTTCGAAATCAATTATGGATGAAATTGCAGCTTATTTCTGAGGTTCCTGGAATTGATATTTCGAGATACTTTTAACTTCAGTCGTCCGATTCGGTACAGTCTGTTATGAATATAATGAAAGACCACTAGATTTAAGGTAAAGGTGATTAATGCAGGAATTCGCATATTCGGCCGAGTTGAAAGCAAATATAATTTGTGTCGATTTCGGATATTACAAGATGTTGGTTTTTTATAAAATTATATCTAGTTTTCAAGTATATTTCACCGATAAAAATCTTATAGGATGCAGATAATAAAAAGTAATCGAATTTTCTAGGGTGTCAAAACAATTTTGCCATATTTGAGAAAAAGGACGTTTGAAATTAGCGTAGAAGATATGTGTAAAATTCTGAAAACTGAAAATGGAAACGGAAGTTGTCCTAGAGACGAACTGACATGTGATGAAAAATTCCGCAACATTCCATCTGGAAGTGTCGTGCTTGTGTCAGAATATGATGGGTACTTTTTGTTACTGATTTCTATTTAAATTTCTTTATCGAAAATAAAGTATAGTATGTACGGAGGTTTGAATGTTGTAACATTTAGTATTATTAGGTTTCTAAATTTTGATTATCTTCAATTCATTTTTCGCATTTAAAATTTTTAATAAACTAGATTAAAACAAGTTATTTGTGCGTGGATGGGAGCCAGAAGTCTTGCGCCATACGTTAGCAGAGAAGAAAAGATTCATGCATTGCGTATGCTTAATTGCGATACCTCTAATTTTGGTTAGTTTTCTCTTTTTCCCTTCTTCTTTTTGTTTTTTTCTCATTTGAAAGAAACAGTGCTTTAATTATCATCATTATTAGCAAATAGCGAATGTGAATAAAGAAATTAACTGAAAATTAGTAAATTTTTTAAGAAAGAGTTATGTGGACGAAACGGCAGTCAAAAGCAGCTTACGATAGAGAAGAAGCAAAAAAACGCAGAATTCTAGAAAAATCAGATGAAGTGGAAGAAGAAGAAAAGAAATTAAGCGGTGGCTACTCAGAAAAAATAAAAGAAACAGAGAAAGAAGGTAAACTAAGCGATGTTGAACTGAGCAAGATTGAACAAAGTATTGAAGAAGTGTGATAATGCTTAATTTTGTTAATTCGTTGAAAAAGCTTCCTTCTTTATCTTGATTTTCGTTACAAATGATGACGAATTCACATGTCTTAGTTTTTTGGTATCAAAAAAGCACAGTGATATTGTGAATGCTTCCTTGTTATGATTATTTTGTTCCTGTTCAAGTTGTTAAACTTCCAGTTTGATCTGTAATATATGGAATAATTGGAATGTTCGAATAAAGATATTGGGCTTGCGCATAAAGATAAATTGGGACTTTATGAACTATCTGTCTGGTTTAATTCTCAATATTTTTTGTTATTTATTAACACTATGACTTTTTTCAGACTGGTAACCATGTTCATATCTTTATCATTTCGTCGGTTATGCTTCTTAGTTCAGCTTGAGTGCTGAGGATCATATAGTTTCATCTATTAATAGTATTCAGTATCTTTATTATTTGATAACACTTGTTATTTTACTGTGTCAAATTTCAGATGAAACGAGCAGGAGACGAATTGTTCAGGAAATTGACTTTTGGGATTAGAAAACGACTAGAGCAAAGAAACGAAAAAAGTGAGTGTAACTTATGATTGACTATGATCAAAGTAGTCATTGTGTAAACACTAAGATGATTGCAGTTTCTACAGTGTCAGAATATGTTGTACATCAAAAATTTTTCAATTCTAGATATATTTTATTTGCATAGATTACGGTTGGATTTGAAGAGATTACGGTCAGACTTGAAGTTGAAATGAGACTAAAAACTTGAATTGAAAACAAAATTATTACCAATTATTGATATGAATTTTAGCCGATCATGATTTATCGCTCTCACGGATACTGCCAGATGATTGTAAAAGAAGACACAAGCAAATAAACTACGAAACAAGCAACAGTTTAATAATATCTGAAAAAGGTTATTTTTTAATCTTTGTAAATAAGAGAAAATTTTTCGATTTGTATAAGTCAGTAATGCAAATATATATAATGTGTATTGGAATGATATTTTTGGAGGATTTCAAAAATGTTCCATGATTTATCGTCTTTCAAATCCTAATTGGTAATCACGAATGAAATTGAAAAACTGTTGGCAGAGCGTGCTGTTTCAGAGATAGCCTTTGTAAAGCATAAATCCTTTTTTGCCATGAAATTATTTGCCGTTTTTTTGATCATAATTCACAGTTCATATTGTATATTGCACTTTTAATTCCTCTATTCAGAACCTAAAATTCTTGGAGGACTTGAGAATGTTTCAAAAAAGAAGAAAAGATGCAGAAGTCTGGCTATTAAGAAAGAACAGGTGAATTTTTTTTCCGGGAAATTTTAAATGGACCAAAAATTATGCTGTTGCAGTTTTTGAGGTCGTCATGTTTAGGTTGCACATTTGCGCAAATTAAATCGTATATTCGTTTGGGGCGATAATATTCCTGATCCTTTGGTACATTTCACCGAAATTGATGAATTACCGCAAGAACTTATCAATAATTTAAAAGAATTTGGTATCACGGAACCAACTCCAATTCAAATGCAAGCCATTCCAGTAATGATGCAAAAAAGAGACTTATTATGTAGCGCTCCTACAGGCTTGTTTTTCTTCAAATAGTCTTGTTTATCTTTCGCTCTTTTAAAAATTGGTTTTATGCCCAATAATTTGCTTTCGTTCCTCGAATTTATTATTTTTATATGCAGTGTTCGTTAAGGAAGCAAATTCTGTTGAACGAAAAAGCTATTTTTACAGGTTCTGGAAAAACATTAGCTTTTGCTCTGCCGATCATTTTTGATGTTGTACGGCGCAAAAGTCATACTGCACAAGACCAGTTGAATGCTGTAGTACTTGAACCAACTCATGAACTTGCTAAACAGGTTATTTCATGAAAGTATTTTTTTACAGCTGAATTACAACCTTTATTTTAAAATCAATTTTTTCAGACATACATTCAATTCCTGAAATTTTCTCATAATTTATCCGTTTCGTGTTCTTTTCTGGAAGGAAACGAAATCCCGGGAAATGGTATGTTAAACCTGTCTACTTTTAAGCTTTTGAAATAACTTTAAGTTTAAAATAAAATTAAGCACTATTTGTTTTTTTTTTCATTTTTTTTCATTAATGCTGGAAGAAGATTATCACTAATCTGCAGTTAATGGACTAAATTTTTTTTTGGAAAGATACAAATTTATTGGTATTTAAATTTGCCAGGGTCCTTATTTAATGGAAATTGATTCGTACATACAGTTACTTTAAAATTAGTTTTCTCCCAACTAGCATTTTTAACTATTTTACAGTAAACGTTGTCATTTCAACACCAAACAAATTGGTTCATGCTTTAAAAAAAAACAACAAAATATTGTCGGATGGACTCAATTGGCTCGTTATTGATGAAAGCGATAGACTTTTCGATACTACAGAAGGGGATGACAGATGCTTCAGGAATCAGGTGAAAATAATTACTCTATTATTTCAAATATGATGAGGATTTAGAAAAGAGTCAAAGCATGATTAATATTGCTTAACCTCATGTGATGTAAATTATTTGTAGCTTGCCCAGATATATCAAGCATGTAGTGGAAATCCTGTGCGTCGTGCCCTTTTTAGTGCAACATTTTCATATGAAGTTGAAGATTGGTGCAAAAGGAATCTTTACGATGTGGCTATGATTTGTATTGGCTCACGGTGAGGATATTTTTTATTTTGTTACTGTTTCTGTAGTTTTGCAATAAATTTTATGAAATTTTGTGCAAGTCTCCAATATCCCTGTAACATAAAGTATTGTAACTATTTGAGATCTTTTTGAATTATTGCTTAGAGCCATTTTAAATTTGATATTTGGATGAAATTTGAAGCCGTGGGTTTTAAAAGGGACTGCTTTCATCTTACTGATGAAACATCTATGGATAAGAATTGGCTTTTAAAATTTTTATAAGTTTTAGAAATTCGGCGGTTAGCAGCGTGAAACAAGAATTGATTTTTGCTGGATCGGAGCATGGTAAAATTATAGGTCTAAAGGCATTATTTCAAAGCAATTTCGAACCTCCAGCATTAATTTTTGTTCAGGTTTTTCGATTTTATATACATTATTCATATCTTGCGTCAATGGGATTTAAACTTTTTGACCAGCTAATGATAGGATCATGGCTGTGATAAATCAAGTCTGTATTGCATAATATCCCTTTTATATGGTAATAAGATTTTTTGACAGAGTAAGTTGCGAGCGAGACAACTGGTACCAATTATAGAATCACTTCAGCCGCCAATCCCGGTAAAAATGATTTCAAGTGAAAAAAGCGAGACTGAGGTTTCTAATATTTTCAATTTAAAAATTTTGCTTTTTATAATAACTCGGCGGCTGCTTGCCTGTTGTCGATTATTCAATATTTCGTTAAAAGAGACTTTGTAGCGTGAGTCTGCAATTGCCGAATTTCGCAGTGGACAAATTTGGGTTTTAGTTTGTACAGACTTGATGGGACGTGGATTGGATTTGAGCGGAGTAAATTTAGTCATCAACTTCGATCTTCCAACTTCCATTATCAGCTACATTCATCGAATTGGTAACATTTTTGTAAAGAATTATTTGCATAACTGCTAATGAATCTTATATTTTTAAATAATAGAGCTAGAGCTTTCTTATTTAGTTTCTATTTTAAGTTGGTATTGATCGCGTTCATTTTTTAGAAGTACTTTATATTGATTTTAATAATATGATTTGCGGTCCGAGTACCATTAAATTTTGGTGAATAGGTCGGACAGGACGAGCTGGGCGAAAAGGACATGCAATTACATATTTTACCGAAAGTGACTTGAACTTTATCCGTCCAATAGCAACAGTCATCAAGCAAGCCGGTTTTGAAGTTCCAGAATATACTTTAAGGATGCGAAAACCAACAAAGTAATTTTATCGCATATAGCATTCTTATTTTTGTAAATGCAACTTAGTTCAGAAATTTGAATTTCATGCTACACTCATTTCCAGGAAGGAGAAGAAAAAATTATTAAGACACGCTCCAAAACGAAAAAATATAGGATCTTTAAAAAAAGCGGATAGAAAAAGAAGAAAAGAGAAAAAACCAGGACAGGAAAAGAAGACGGTTGCTTAATTGCATTGGAGAGGTTGATATTTGCATTCATTTTTTCGCTATTGTTATTCTGTTTACTAAAATGGAAGTTTCAGAATATTATTGGCCTATTCCGCTTTACTGCTTAAATACATATATAGAATGTTGTGCAATATTTTGTCAATAAATTATATAGTAGCATTATTAAGCAAGATTGAAAAATATTTTTGCGCTAAAAAATAATCTATTTATAAAACGGTTTTCCTAGTTATTTTTGACACTTTTGTTCATTTATGTACTGTTCGGTTCGGCTATTTTCGGCAAATAGCTTTATTTTTTTCTGAAACGTCTCTGAAACGATAAAATTAACCAATGTCAAAATCGCATCAAGATAGCGATGTTGTAATGACTTCAAAATTAGAAAATAAACTTAAAATGAGCATTTAGAAGTAATTCCCGGTATATATTTGCTTCTCGAAGCCATCCTAAAACGTGTGTATGCAAAATTAGCGTGTTTTCTTTCAGCCTAGTTATCTGAAATTAGAAAATCTTGATCTGGAAAATCAAACCTATTTTCTCATAAAAAATCCTTTCTGAATGTGAAGGATCTAAGTGCAAAAGTGAATGCAGTTCAAAAATATTTTGAAGTCCCTCTTCGGTCACGTCCACCGTCGTGTCTCGAAATTTCTAGAATTATTCAAGGAGACAATTTGTACGATGATAATCAAGGACACTACTTTCAGTACACGGTAATCAATGTACTGAAAGTAGTGTCCAATAACATGTGCACTTAACCTTTCGTTTGCATTTTTTAATTCTTGGCACATAATGGGCTTTATCTGTCAACACAAGTTCAGTTTTGCATTGGAATGCATATATAATTTATTACTTCACAGATATTTGTTGCTTTCATTTAACTAATGTAAACTAATTGATTGTTTTTTTTTCGGTGATTATATCTAAAACAGCTAGTACAATGTTTATGATAGGTAGGATGGAAATCAAAGTTGGAGTGAAGGAGTGAGTAATCAGATTAATTACTAAAATATCAGTTCCGTTCTTCTCGGTAGGGTGAGTAATTAATTTATTGGAGATGAAATTCTTTTGCTATCCTCAATTTTCAAAAATTTTTCTCATTCTAATTTTCTTGGGGCAGCGAATTTCAACGGATAAACAAATATTAGCAATTTGTTTTCTTCCTTGCACATTGATCACACTGTTGTATTGCTTCATTGTATGCATAGTTTGTGTATAATTTTAAATTGTTCACAAGCACCTTAGAGATAACAATTGAAAGTACGAAGGAACAAACCTGGAAGACGGGGAGATTTTCAGGATAATTGGTTAAAATAATAAATTAAAGTAACAATAAAATAACAAATTGCGAGCAATTTGTTTTTATCTTACTGCATGATATTCACAAATTTGTATTGCAGTATATAATGCGTGTCGTGTATCTTATTATCCACCTGATATAAATATTCGAGAAACTCTCTTTTTATCGTGTAACGAAAATGCTCGGCAATAATCCAGTTAAAATTATCTGTCAGCAAAATAAATTCTATTCTTCAGTTATGGGTACAGAAAATATATTAAGACTAACAAACAGACAAATGCGATATTTTACAGCAATGAGTCAATATACAAAGAACAAAATCAAGGTGAAAAATGCAATTGTGGATTTGGATGGCGATGAGATGACAAGAATAATTTGGAGAGAAATTAAGGAAAAGGTAGGAATAGATTTTCGGATTGTTTAGGATACTTCAAAATAGAGTAAAATATTTCTATTATTAGCCTGATGGAATTAGTCAGTTTAATCGGTGAAAACGGAGCTCCAGAATTTAACTTGTCTAGTTGTTTTCGAATTTATTCAATTTAGTCTTTTGCATTGATTAATTTGAAAATGTTAGGATGATTTAAGATTTTATGATTTTGCAGTTAATATTACCTTACTTGGACATCAATATAAAGTATTATGATCTCGGCCTATCAAATCGCGATAAGACCGATGACAAAATAACATTGGAAGCTGCTGAAGCGATAAAGAAATACAATGTTGGAATCAAATGTGCAACAATTACACCTGATGAAGCTAGGTAGAACTCTTTACAATCTTATCTTTGAAAGAATCATATTAATAGATATAGCGTAAATGTGTTGATAGATATCGAACATTTAGTCTTTCTTGTTTCTATGTATTTTTTATAACAAGAATAAAATTATCAGATGCATAAAATTATTAAATAAAATATTTTAGGGTTAAAGAGTTTAATTTAAAAAAGATGTGGCCAAGTCCAAATGGTACACTACGAAATTATCTCGGTGGAACTGTTTTTCGTGAACCAATTTTATGTAAGAATATACCGAGACTTGTTCCAAGCTGGAAAGAATCCATTATCATTGGACGTCATGCATTTGGTGATCAGGTGAACTATGATTTGTTTCTTTGAAGTATCGCTTAAACGAAGTGAACTTAATTCATAATGAGAGTTTGTTTTTCCTCGAGTGAACAGCACATAGGAAAGAAGATTAAACGATATGCTCTGTTGGCTAAGAAGAACATTCGTTTACAGCCATCGTTATTTTCATATTTTTAACAAATCCATAAATATCAGTATTTCTTTCTCATACATTAGCATTCTGCAGTATAAAGCGACGGATATTACTGTGGAAAAGGGTACGAAAATTCAACTTTGTGAAATTATTGACGGAAACGAAAAGCGTTATGATGTATTCACGTTCAATAAAAGTGGTGGTGTTATCATGGGAATGTATAACACTGATGAGGTTTATTATAGAAATTTATAATAATGAAACAATATGAAAAATATTTAAAGCTCTGCTGTAAAACCCAATGGGACAAAAGTTGAAAAATTATTCGTCTCATCAAAATGAACAAGATGAAGAACTTGAAGTTACGTAGGGGAGGGATTATGGAAAAATCAAAATATATTTTTGCTCAGAGAGTTTCAATATTTGTTTACTTCTTTCTTCGAAAATTTCTAGAAGCTTGTTTGAAAACCTTCATAGTTGACGTAAAATTTATATTCCTCATTTAATTTCTGGTGAGTCTGGAATCAGACAACTCGGTATTTATGTCGCTTATTGAACATAACTATTTCAGAGTATCACGGATTTTGCGCACTCTTGTTTCCAATATGCTTTATCAAAAAAACGCCCACTTTATCTCAGTACGAAGAATACAATACTGAAAAGATACGATGGCCGTTTCAAGGATATTTTCAATGATATTTATCTTAAGTATATCTATTCTACTTTGCTCGTTATGCTGTGTGAAATCAAATGAAATTTCTTACTTTAACATTTTAGGAACTATGAAAATGATTTCAAGAAACTGAATATTTGGTATGAACATCGACTGATCGATGATATGGTTGCTCAGGTGTTCTTTAAAATCATCTTGAATGTTTCTGTTGAAATTTCTTTAAAATATCGATTTAAACAGAAGAAATATTTCATCTTCAAAATGATTCGCTGTTCCAGATGCTAAAAAGCGCTGGTGGTTTTGTGTGGGCATGTAAAAATTATGACGGTGACGTGCAGTCAGATATCATTGCTCAAGGTTCGGCAGCATTTTTCAACGATTTGTTGGATGATTACAGCTCTTTCAAAATTTTTTTTGTTGGATGATTGCAGCTCCTTTAAAATTTTTAAATTTCTATTTATTAAATATCATTGCTGCAGGTTTTGGATCATTAGGCTTAATGACTTCAATACTGATGTGTCCAGATGGTAAGACAATAGAAGCAGAAGCAGCACATGGTACGGTAACACGGCATTATCGAGAGTACCAAAAAGTAATTCCTTTTCAGAACATGACATTTAACAGCAATAACACTATTTTTTTTGTATTTCTTGCAGTAATGTGACAGTATTTACGATGCCTAACATCATCGTAAATACTACTATCACATTACTGTAAGGTTGATATAAAGTTTCATGCAATACACTTCAAGACTGATTATGTATGAATACTCGCTGATTAGAATTTTTGAAGGGTAAACCAACATCAACGAATCCAGTTGCATCTATATTTGCTTGGTCAAGAGGACTAGATCATCGTGGGAAGCTAGATAACAATGAAGAACTTCGGAAGTGAGTCATTTGCATTATTATGTCTAATGTGAAGCAGAATTGGCAAGAAGTAATAATCAAGAACAGATCAGACGGTATTATTATCACTATATGAAATTATTAAGGGAACTAGCGCAAAACAGAAAAGTAAACTATGTGTGACATATGTAGTACGATCATAAGGAAACGAATTTCTATCTGTTATCGAAATTCCACCATAGGTTTGCACGTACGCTAGAAAAGGCATGTATTACAACAATCGAAGAAGGAAAAATGACCAAAGATTTGGCAATTTGCATATATGGAACGCAAGGTGCAACGGAAGCAACTTATCTGAATACACAAGATTTCCTGGATGCTGTCGATAATAAGTTGCAATTTCTAATGAAATTAGAATAATTAGGGGTTTCTGAACGAGGTACGAGCTAACTTGAAGATTTCTTGATTTACTTTCCCCCCTACATTTGCACATTTTTGGCATGTTGTAGCTCATTTTCATTATACTTTAACGTTACTATTAGCATTCGATGTACTTTAACGTTACTATTAGCATTCGATGTATGGAAATCCGTGCATTTCCAAGTGGATTTGAGTATGTATTAATTAAACAGTTCTATTTGTACTGTGATTAACTCCATCGTAGACGCTAAAATATCTTTAAGCATTTGATTATTATAGTCGCACAATAAGTTGTCACAATGAGATACAGTAAACAATAAAATTATACTTTGTTATACATCTATCTCTTGACGTAATTAAGTTTTGGATACATAATTTGATCAGTTTACCAAATAACCTTCGAGTTTAAATAAAAAAGCCATTGCTCACGTGTAATATTTTATTTGAGTTTCGAAGTTAAGCTTAGATTGTATACAGCTGAAATGAGCAAATAAGAATAAGGAAAGGAGCAAGAGATTGAATCTCAGGACAATTTCTGTGGTAGTCAAGTGCACTGCATTAGCATCTACTCACCTGTATCCTTTGCTCATCCAAGGAATACTGCGGTAATATCAGCTAAATGGAGTAACTGAATGAAGAATTGTCAAAATTAAAAGTATTGGTCTCGAGAAATCTTCGAAGTGCATCGCGTATAGTTATGATGATGCTCCATGGAATCATTAATAAAAGGTCTGAGCACTGCAGCAAGCCAGGATAATGTCCATAATAGATACATTCCAAGTAAAATTCGTATTCAAATCGAGCATGCTGTTGTGAATTGTATTGTGAGGTTATTGGTTTGATTTGATTTGAGAGAGCTTTATGGTTATGTGGTACAATCGAATCTGCTGGTAAAGGTTTCTTACTGGAGAGGTTTTATTTTTGGGTTAACGTTATGGGGTTAGTTGTAATTCCTTGAGGTTGGGGAATTGATCTATTAGATCACGATCTGATGGATTAGACTTGGATTCGTTATTTGGATCTTGATTTAGAATATTTGTTCCAGACACTATTGAATTTGATGTGATAACTATGCTAAAAGATTATTGGATCGAATAGGTATATTGACGACAATAAACTCAAGTTGACTGTGCATAAAGCTGCCAGAATTAACAATGATTATGATCAAAATTAGCAGTTACATTTTTAAAGACAATTGCAAGGGAACGTATGGATGTTGAAATGGATAAAAAGATGGCCCCACCTCCTGGTATATTTGACTATATCCCATGTGGGGGTACGAGGATAGTAGATAATGAGCTTAACAGATAACCCCAGAGTCAGATAATGTCATGTTGAGGAAGGAAGAAGCAAAGAAGACAAAGAGCTTTGTAGGATTACTTGTTAGCTGCATCGGTTTCACAAAAGACAAAGAACAATTAATGAGAAAAGGCGTTATAAAGTAACTTCTTAATGAATTATAGCAATACAATGAGGTCATATGACAAGAAATTAAATTTAACAATGACGAATTGTGAAATGCAGCTTCCTCAGTTGCACTATCAGAATAAATTTGTGTATTTTACTGAGGAATATTTCTTACTAATTTAATTTGGTAATTTTATATTGTGGATTAATTTCAGTTTTATTTCTTTTCTATGTTGCGGCATTAAACTGAAAGAAAGTTTCATTAAAATTTTGCCCTCTACATCATCCCTTTTTCATTTTTCAATACTATTGTTAATTTTTTTTATGAAATACTTTTTTTGCTCTCTTCCATCCCTATATTTGCAAATTGATTGCTGATGTTCAAACTGAGAGTGAATTGACAGTTTTTATCGGCATTAAATCTTTACCTGAGTTAAGTAAATATCATCTAATCCTCATGAGTAGCTTGCAAACAGTGATGCATGGAATCACAACTTTTAGAGTAGTGAAATAAGAGTGAAATCTGGATAAACAGAGTACTCACTGTTTTCCAACTAAAGAGATCGACTGTCTTCTCCAATTATAGCAAACATTGACTAAAAAGGAAGTGAAAAAACAAGTTAAATGAATGTTTAAGCTTTTAATTAGCAACAACTAAGCCATTTCAGTAAGCAATCCTACCTTCTGATTCATCAAATTTAAGATTTTTCTTCAGTCAAACTTGAGTCGGGATAAGAACTGAAAATCTGTCAATTTGCTATTGTCATTATATAAACTCTCATTGAAACTAATAAAATAAGGCACAAAATGCATCGAATTGAATTTAGAAGTGATAAGAAAGAAATAAACAATATGGAATCCATGACAAATAAACAGGCGACAGCTAAAAATATAAACAAATTATGAAGACTTTCTCATTTCAAGAAAAAAAAACTTTCCAAAAATAAAGGAAACATTGTCAGAAAATAGTTCTCTAATGATATAGGACATAACTTATTTATACTGATAACTAGATGATTTACAAAAGCAAGATAGAGGAAAATGCCCAATGATTTTAGCAGCTTGCTTTCGCTTGAATAGGTTGTATAGAGATTTCCATGATAGCTTGCTTGTTTGAAAACGGTGATTCTGCTACTGGAATGCACGATGAGCGGGTAAAGCCGTTTACTAATGGTGGTATTACATCTGTGATTTGCTGAGATTTCAGCACACATCCAAAACGAACTCGAGCTGAATCTGACCAAAGATTATCTGCTTGTACTAGTACATTGCAAAGAAGTCGATAAGTATGCGCAGCAATCTCTTTGAATTCACCTTCCCGTGGACAAAATAGAGTCGAACTTCGGTCTGGATAGTCTGTCTGCAAAATTTTTCGTATCACTGGAAAACATAATCTATTACATCATTTATGTCTGGATCCTAAAATTTTTCCATCATTGGTATTACACTGTCAATATTTTAGCTTGCAAATGTGTAAGGAAATTGCTACTAAATATCACAATGTTCCATACGTAATATATTGTTAACACGCACATTACTCCTATTATCCTGTAATATTTCCTTTTCTATGCATTTACTTGAACAATAAATTAACCTTTATTCGGAATCGAGAAATATCCTTTTTGCTAAAATTATGTAACAGAATATTTATTGAAATTCCAAGCGGTAATCCAACAACAAAACGTATTGGCTCACTGGAAGTTTCTGATGGTTCAACAATCTGAATAATTCAGTAAAATTATAGGAAATTTTTAAAATATCTAATTGGTTGAGAGGATAAACGAAGTATTTCCGGTCTATAATATCTTCTAATACAAAGTTTGCAGACCTGAACCCATTTAACGGAAATGCTGCCGAGCGATGCAAATTTCTTCTGTAGCAGAATTGCATGAGATTGGAACAAAGCAGTCAGACTTGAACCGTTAATGAATTTCTCAGCTTGTGTTGTTACAAAAATCTTTTCAATACCAACTAACACTTCAGCCATGGATTCACTTGGAGACACTGCCAATAACCGACATCGTCTTAAATATATAAATTATAAAAAAGGATAAAAAGTGATTTGTCTATAAATTATAACTTGACAATAAACACATTTTTTTCAATACCTTATTATGGAATAGATAATCATTGCTTTGCATAATTCTTAAAAGTAAGAAAAAAATAGCAACTGTAAGAAGATAAAAAAGAAATACTCTTTAAATCGAATCACTTCCGCTTCTATGAGCTGTGCTGCATTTGTATAAGCTGAAGGTTTTATATCAAATAACGCTGCCAGACGCAAAATTGAAAACTGGAAATGAAATTCTTCGAGAGTTGCTAACATCACTTTATCCACAGATGAAAAGTCATTGTCGACACGCTCCAAAAGTCTGAGGCCCTGCAAAAAGAAAAACTAAAATCGGCTTCGAACTTTTGAGTGAAAAAAAAACTAACGTTAGAAACATGAGAATATTCACCTCATCAATAGCGTTGAGCGCAGTTTGTAAATCACCACCATAAGAAAGAATTTTAACACTGAGTTCACATTGTGTAAGGATTTTTAACAAGCAAGACAAAAATTGTGCTGTACCGGCTACTCCCTCATCGCCTTCACACAATGCATTCATATCTCTGCAGAAATAAATGAAATTATTTCTAACACAATAAACAAATTTTTAAAAATTCTCCTAGATCAAGAAACATAGTTCGTAACAAATGTATTATCAACTATTCTAGCTTATCTTCAATGATTATCTCAATATTCCAAATTAGTATAATAAACTTGCATGGGTACAAAACAAAACTCTTGATTTCTTCGGTAACTAATTTTCTCTATTTCAAATTTATAGATTTTGAGCAAATTACATTAAAAAAGGTACTTGAGCAAAAGCTTTTTTTCAATCAATCGCTGCTGATACGATCGGGATTGAGAAGCTTCTTGCATCATTTCATAGGTACGCTCAAGGAGAGCACGAGTTCGAACCCCAGCTTCCGCTAATTTTTTGTTGATAGAAAGGTTATTTGCGCTGGAAGCACCATCATCCGAAAATGCCTAAAAAACCAGAGAATTTTGCAGAGAACTATTTTTTATCTTGGGATAACATAAGCAATTTAGTAGTTAAAAACTCACCTCAATTAAAGGTACTAAAAGCGGCATTGAGCAGCGCAGGAATTTGTAATGACGCACAGCAAATGCTGGTAGTAAGGAACATATGGGATCATGAACACTTGCGCCATTTAATATTAATATAAGCTTGGCCAAATCTACAAAAATTCAAGGACAGAAATTTCTGCAAGCAATCAGAGAGATTAGTTCAAATGAAATATAGTTTACCATGCATTTTCAATTTATTTTCTACAGTGCAAATTTCTGATAACTTTTAGCATGAAATGCAACAAATGTCTATTACTTTCCACTTTCCCTATGCCATTAGATAAATAATCTGCTTATATTTTCTAAAATCTTTAGAAATCTTAGCGAAAATGCTCAGATGAAACGCTTACAGAACTGATCGTCAACTGCTGGTTCTGTGATATCGAAGACGGGATGCAATTCCAGCAATTCATCAGACAAGAGCTGTAAGAATGTTGCATGATGACGGCCAAGATCGCTCATACATCTAAACAGTTTTAAAAATGTTAATTTTGATGTAACTTGATTGAAAAACATCGTAAAATTAGGAGAATATTTGGAAAATTCTCCTTAAAAATATGAACAGAAGATCAAACATACTTGAAAATTGACTGACGATCAATTGGGAATCTTCTCATACAGTTTAGTAGAGCTTTGACAACATACCGAAGGCAATCAGGAGTACCTAACGTTGATCTTGACAATAATACACGCAAAGCTTCCCTACTGTCCGGAAAAGCATCCTTAAAATGCAACAATAATGCGAAAAACAAAATTCAAATCATCTGTACTACAAGATCAAAAATTAATTAAAATCGTTAAAAAAACAATACAATACTAACATCGAGAACGGTTAATATGGTGTCGAGCTGCTCTTTTTGTAATATACCATGGACAACAAGCGGTGTTAAAGCACGTACAGCATCTAGCCGTACCTGAAATTCGTTCAGGTTTAAGTTTTCTTACCATAAAATATAAAAGGAATAACTTGCATTTATATGCATAAATAATCCTTTGGTGCTATAAAACTGAAATTATTTAAACTAACAGTTTTTGATGGAAATTAAACAGAAGGATGGAAATGGAATCAGAGAAATTGAATAATAAGAAAAAAAATTAAACAAAAATTTAAAACTAAACATTTCGTGCAACAGAGTTTTCCAATGAAACTAAAGAACCTGCTCAATTTCATCGTTAAACATATCGGCTAAATGATCTAAAGCAGCAGCTGCTAAAAATGGACGATCAGCGGCCAGCTGACCTAGAGAATAAACACCCGCCTGTCGAACGACTAAAAGTTTTACAGTTAATATTGTTGGTAGAACTCTTTGCTTAAAAAATTCACGCTAGTATAATGAAAAATGAACAACAATCTGGGTTCGAAAAAATCCACTTCTGCAATCCTTTTATGATGTTTTCGAAATTTGAAAACCTTAGATCTATTATTGATATTACCAAACATACTCATAAATTCATCTTCCAATGCCGTTACGAAAGCACCACAAGCTCCCGAAGAAATGATACTAGTTTGTTCTTCATCGAACCTCTCAACTGGTACATCTTCTCCCAGTTTCTTCCCCGTTGACCATTCACTTATTGCTTGTGAGCGCCGACGTCGTGGTCCATATGCTTGAGGTTTTTTTGAAGCACCATCACGCGTTTTTGACATCTAGAACAAGTAAATTAGAAGTCTTTCGTCATAGAATTTTTATTGAATTTAATAAAAGCTTACTCTCATGGCATTCAACAGTTTCTTGTCAAGCGTTTGATCCAGAAAAGAATCGGATACTTGTTTAAAATCACCCAAAAGTCGAGCAGCAACAGCCCGAACAGTGACCTAAAACAAAACTTGAAAAGTTTTTACTATCTAGTGTTTTTGTATTTTTGCAATAAAAGAGTTCTGCAGACAATTAGAATCTTACAGATCAGTGTTAAGAGAATAAAGCCTGCTAAAACATTTTTTTACAAAGATTTAAAGAAATTACAACCTGGCAAGTTAACATCTCACCTCAACATCGTTGATTGCATGGCACACAGCAGCAAATGCATCGTCCACTAATCGCAGCTTCGCACCGTTTCGACCAACGATTTCCCTTAACACTTTATTTTTTCGCACAATGTAAAATGACATTTATGAAAAAATATGAAATTTTCATGGAAAATTAAGGAAATATTTAGCTTGTAGGGAGGTTATCTCATATAAACACACGGGAACGTATGAAATAAAATCACTAATTACTGATTATTACGTTTCGGGACGGTGGTCTGCGAATACCTTCAGTATATATAGCGCCTCTGTTCGAACTATTTTTGATGAATTTTCACACAACTGAAAAAAAGTTCTTAATGATTACATGCTCGATGTATTTATAAAAAAGATGAATTCTTAACTTCGGCAAACTTAGTGAAAAAAAAGCACGAACAGGATATCAATAGTGAAGCGGCATAAATACAAAGAAGACTTCGTAGTACAGTTCTGAATGTTACAGTCAACAAAAGAAAAGAGCAGATATTCATGAAGTACCAACGAATATGAATTTTTCTACACTCATATTCAAATTATTCACGTTCATGGCAAAAAAAGAAACAGATGTTTTAATTTTTAATTTCCTGAAAGCGAAATGAAAAATTTTCTATTCATTTCGAATAACATAGTGTAGATAGGTTTGAGCAATATGGAATTCTGTTCATATTAAAGTTATAAAAACATACATTTTTCACTTGCTGATAAATAGAGAAACTGAGCAAACGGCCACTAGCAGCCATCGTTGAAAGACCCTTTACTGCAGCTATTCGCACTCGTGAATCACGATCTTCTGCCATTTTTGATAAAAGTTTTTCAAGCCACAGAAATTCCTGCACCGAGCACAGCTCCTTGCCTAAAAAAGTACACCAGAAATCATTAGCGATCCAAGCAGACTTTCTGCTAATTCGTCATTCTTTTTTCTCCACTGCTTCATTGTCCGCTTTTCAGCTTTCTTTAGACAGTTAACGACTCATTGTTGGACTAGCTAAAATAATCACACCTTTTACCAGACACGTCACAAAAAAATTGATAGCAGCGATTCGACTGTTCTGGTCGGTTAAGCGTATACTCTCCTCAGCCACACAAATTATTTGCTGCATGTACTGATCTATTTTTAAGCTTTCAGATAGTGCCCAATCAAAAAAAGATAGCAGCGAAGCATATATAGCAGGTCGATGAAATAAGCTGTAATGTTATTTTGATCAGTAAAAGTAATAATTAGAAAGGCAAGAAAAGTTGGCCTCCACAACTGCAAATCAAAAATAATAAGAATGAAAATAAGATTACCAAATAACTCTGAAAACTTAAAAACAACTTTAACAGCGAAACATCTAATATTTGACCAATAAAGAAATACTAAATATTCCATAAACGAGTTACATTCTCATTTGCAATGTTGTTGAAGCGAAAAATTTATTTAATACTCAAAAGATTCAACTGGAAAATGGACTTACTTTTCAACTAAAAATGAAATATGATCCTAAATGTTTTCAAATGAAAAAATTTGCATATAGATCCTGCATAATGCTAAAGGACAGTCATTTTATTACATTATCTTATTAATTATTCAGTGATCAAAGTACTATCTATTTCTATATTAAGGATAAAGTTTTCTATTTTTCGGTTTACCAGAGAAAAATTTAAACTCCATTCCGCACATACCTTGTTTCCTTTTTATCCTTATCACCAGCCATTAATATCACGATTTCGGCCCATATATTTTGTTTTGTATCAGCTGATTTGCAAATATGAAGAGCGTAGAGTAAGCAAGTATTACTTACAGTCACAACTCTTGAAGCTATTGCTATTTGGATCAAAAGTTTTGCGCAATAAATCTGTGAATCAACACTGAGAACAGACAAATGTTCCCCGAAAAATTCTCGCAAGCGTGAAAATATCCTGAATGAATGAAAAATAATGGATAAATCTATCAAGAAAAACAATGATACCAATAAAAACTGAAATTTAAACGAAAAATCAGCATTTACTCCAATTTATCGCCATTTTCTGTACATTTCAAGCACTCTTCCAGCACCACATGTGGAATCCGACCAGACAGTTTCAATCCCAGTTTTTCTAATTGAGTGCTGGAACCGGAATGTATACGTGGTTTCTTTGGCTCTGGCGATATCGTTGATGATGATGTGGTAGTCTGCAACAAAACTAGATCTGGAATTGGTAATTTTCGGACTCTCCCAGCATCTATTAAATCAACAATGAACCTTATCACAAATAGCTAATCAGCATAAAGTGAAATTACGCCGCCGAATTTGCTACTGCTTTCAAATGCAACAAAAAATAATAATAAAATCAAACGATCTCTTCATCATGCAAATTACAAACTTCAACCTTATGAAAATTAACCCATCCATATAAAACAAAACTTGAAAAAAAGCTCCCCGTAACACGATAAGTTTATTCTATTAAAAAACATTTGATGTATTCAACATTATCAATATCGTTATAGATAAAATTTACCAACAGTTTGGTGACTTCATGTGGAATTACACATTTCAAGACTTGCGACACATCGGCAGATCTCTCACGTTTTAACCGCTGTAATGACCGCCACTGTACGTCCTTCGAATACTTCGACGTAGACACACTTCCCTGCTGCATCACTGACATCCTGAATTGCCGAAACGTAACATTTCATTACTTTCTATCAACGAGTAGTCCGTTAGATTTGTGCACTGTCTCGAATGACAACTGTAAATTGCTTGCTCGTCAGTTTGCTTTGTTCCTGTATGTTATTGTCGAGTTTCTGTTATTTCTTTTACATTGTCTTTCCAACGAATTTGTTATCTCTTTCTCTCTAACTACATTTATATAATTGATCCGGTAATTAATTTAACCTTCTTATTCTGTACTGTTTCACTTGCTTTGTGTAATTTACCGAAGTGTTAACCTAAACATTTATTTTCTAATATATATTGCTAATCAGGGAGGTTTCTTTGATCTATGCTGCAATTTATACTTTGTGTTTTATGTTGTGAGTAGTTGATATTATATGCTTACTATTATAGTTATAAAATTATTGTTATCATTTTATAGGAAATGACAACTCGAACAGACAAGGAAAAAGAAAGGGATGTCAGCACTGTTGTAACGAATTTCGAAGATCACTATATTCGTAGCGATTCGTTGGTTCGTTAAATTTCAAAAAAAAAAAACATATAATTTATATGGCAAAAAATATATCCGAAAAATTTTGTCATAAAGGCAATTTTGGACAATTTGATTATCGACTGTGTCTGGAGCGCCATTCGTAAACGATTGTGCCTTGCAATAATGAGACAGATAATTTGAATGGATGACTCTTTCTTACACAGTTGTTGGTAAAACTAAAGAACCTCCAGTATGCTTCACCTTCAGGAAATTCAGGTCTGGCTTCCATCGTACAAGTGTTTGCTGAGGACTTGAAATATAAATATGAGGATCATGAAGATGTATGTATTCAAAAATATTTGGTCGAAGAGTTTGTTTTTACAGAAAGAATGTCGATGGGATGCGGAATATGCATTTTTTGTCCTGAAGCAATGCATAATAAGTCGCGTATTGATATTTATCATACAGTTTGTAATGAATGTCGCAGTAACTGATTATCCTACGGACGCCTTTCAAGGAGTTCCAATTTCACAAGGTTAGCACCATAATATTTTGAAGTGCTGACTGTTTTTATTTATGATTTCTTGTATAATATTACATTAAAATTGCTGGAAAATGTTTAATAGCTAGCAGATTGAAATGGGAAGATTAGTGTTTAGCCAATGCTTATTCAGTCGTTCTCTTTTGTCAGTTTAATTTATCAAATGTTACAGCAGAATTATCCCAAGTTGATTGCTGGATTCGCACTTCTTTGGGTGGTTTAACAAGGTGGGATGCGGTACATTTCCTGCATATTGCTCAGTACGGTTATACTTATGAGAACAATCTTGCTTTTTTTCCTCTCTTTCCAACGTTGATTTATTCTCTCACACTTATTTGGAGCTGGGCAGTACCATTCATTCATTTCTCGACAGCTGTTATATTCACCGCCATCACTGTCAATTTTGTAAGATTTTTGTATCTTTTGGATGTAAAAATGAAAAAATTAACGTAAAATGATCAGATATATAGCATAAAAGAATAGACATAGCTATATCATAATTTATTGCAAATATTCGACTATAATCATTGCTTTATTTAAATAATATATGAAACTTGTGCTTTGAAAAATCTACTGAAGATCAGATGTAATTTAATGTTTACTAAGTAAATGGAATTTCTAAGATATGATGTTCGTAATAATTTACAGGTTACCTTTGTTCTGTGCGGTCAGCTACTGTATGCTTTCCTGCTCATGTTTACTAAGTCGACGAAGCTTGCTCTGCTTGCCTGCGTGGTGTTTACCTTAAATCCTGCTAGCATTTTTTTTTCTGCTGTTTATTCCGAGAGTGTGTATATGCTTCTAACTTTTTGTGGTATGTTCGCACTTTATGCCGATCCATCTCTATCGTTTATACGATATATTATCGCTGCCCTATTCTTTTCATTCGCATTTGCCACCAGGTTAGTTTTTATATTCCTTTTTTTTTCTCTTGACAGATTAGAAACGAGAAGGATTTGGGAAATTTAAGAATTCTCTTTTCCTTCTTCATTTATCTCATCAAGTCATTTAATAAAGATTATGTTCGCATATAAATTACTTTTCCTAAAGTCGTCGTGTGGCTAAGTTTAGAGTTGCTGTTCCCATTACCTCAGTATGTCGAAAAGTAGTTATTTCGAAATGACCTGTAGTTTAGCTCTCATAAATCATTCATTACATTTATCATAAGTTTTTGTGGTTAGCAATGAAACCTCGCATCTTAGTATCATTTGAAGAAATAAGCGAGACTATATGACGTCATTCTTTATTTGATGGTTATTCTTCCACTTGTAGAATCTAGTGCATAGTTATAAATATAAGACGGCTGAATTTGTTTTTCAGATCAAATGGTATTTTCAATTTCGGTTACATTATATTCCAGCTGATGATAGAAACAGTTTACTCGATGGCATTACATAAATTCATCTGGGAGCGCGACTATGGTACTGTGTTACTGAAGGTGTGAAATCATCAGACGTTTTGTTGTTGTGCAATATCCTCCTGTTGTTGTACGTTATAGATAAAAGGTTTTCCATTTTCCAACTTTATCATGGATTCGCTTTGAAGTGATAATTGTTTATGGAAACTATAAATAAAAACACAACAAATTTGTTTATGGAATTATAAATAAAAAGCACAATGAATACAATAAATTGCTCTCATATCCAAAATGCTTACCATTTATTAAGATTTAGATAGCTCCTGAAAATTTTTCAATATCATGCATGTTTAGTAGATATATTTAAATTTGAGCCAGAGTTTCTGTATATTCGTGAACAATTTCCCATGTTTAAATATAGCCTAAGAAATGATTGCTTTATCCTTTTGTCTTTAGTCTTGTCTGTTTAATAGTTGGCTTGTTACGTGGCAGAAACTGTGCGGGAGCGCATGCTGTTCAAATTTAATAATCAGTTCTTTGTGTTTTTTATGGACTTTTCAGTTGTTTCGCTTTATCATGGTTATTACGATCTGTTGGGGTATATTTGGAAGTCAGGTGGTATCTCATGATTCAAGAATGCATCATAGTTTTTGTTCTCGGAATATTACTCACGGTAGAACAAAAGTGATGCCTGATATTGTGTATCAATATGCACTTCAAGCCAGATTGGTCCTTCCTCATGACTTAGAAAACTTGACGTGGTGTGGGTAAGCGTTTGATTTTTACATTATTTTTTGATAATTTACTAGTAGCATTTGGATTCTGCAACTCTTAAAAAGATGGTAATCATATGCTAACTATGTTTATATTAAAGAAAAAAACTTTATAATTATGAGAAAGGAAGGGGGATAATAAGTTGTTTTTTGCAGGAAGAGACAAAATATATTATATCCAATTCCCTCATTTTATAAGGATATTCAAGAGAAATACTGGCAAGTAAAGCCTTTTGGCTACTGGCAGTTAAAAAAGCTACCTTGCTTCGTAATGGCCGCTCCAGCTATTTTTATCGTTTTATACGGCTCTCTGTTTGAATTCAATCGTTTGAGAGCATTGCATGGGTGTGTTGTATTATTTATTTCTCAGTAGCGTTCACTGTGGTGAAGTAGATTTGTAAATAAGCTTTTCTTTTGTAAATAATGCGAAACACTTGTCCACTCCCTATTTATTCATTTTATTTAAACCATCTAGTCAGTACAGAACATGTGCTTCTACACTTTATGATGGGCATATTCTTAAATTTCTGCTTTACTTTATTTGGAATCGCGCTGTAAAAATATTGGATTCATATCAATAAATTTTTTATCTAAATAAAGTTAAGTGTAGATAGAAAATATAAATCTAACATAAACCATTCTTTCATGGTAGATCATTATTTGGCATCATTCTTGGCACATTCCGTGACGCGAATAGCATACTCCCGTTCATGATACATGCGTTAGTGTTGACAGTTCTGGCTTTGGTGCTGTACAATGTGGAAGTGCTCACCCGAATTCTGTTTTCGTCATCACCATTTGTTTATCTAGTTATAGCACAGTACATGGATCGCCGAACCCCTTTGGTAACATTAGATGATGTACAGTATCCCACCTTTCTTCCTTTTTTCACCAATTTTTCGAGATCGCACTGGGTTCATGCTTTGTTGTTATGTTACTTATTGGGCTATTTCTATATTGGTACATTACTGTATGCTAACTGGCTTCCGTTTACTTGAGGCTTTTTGAATTCACTCTTCACTTGGAATTTTCAACTGAAGCTGTATTCAAAATGTTTTGTTTGAGGTTTTTCATTAAAGTCATACTAAGTTTATTTCTACTTAGTATATGTTTTTGGTAGTTTCCATTAAATGATGGATTCTGCTTGTATGCATATATATAGCACTACAATGGGATATTAGCGTGTAAGTTATTCTTAGACTTGTCCCTCACTTTTTATATTTGTAATTTTCTGGCAGAGCTTTTCTTCATGATCTCATTTTCTATTGTCGTTTAATTGATCTCAATTTATTTTTGCTATTTATCACTTTACTACATATTTGTCTGGTTGCTGTTATTTTGATCAGTTCGCTATAAAAATGTTTGTACTGCAGCCTGTGCAACTAATTTGTTAGCTGTAGAAACATATAACCAATCAGTCGGTTCATATATATATATATATTAGTTTAAAGTATATTGCGCCATTTGAAACTGGAAAGAACTCTAGCCAATCAGCCTTAACAATTGGCCTCCTACTTTGATATGCCGCTTTACTACTACGGCTGGCATTGCAGAGCATAATCCTTACCAGGTGGTTGAGGTTCTGGCTGTAAAGCAAAATGAACTATTTACTTGCTGTACCTTGGATTCGTCATGCCTTAGATCTTGAGTGATACTCATTTTTCAGTGCAGCAAATCAGCCTGCATATAAGTTTGCGTCTTAATGTAACTTCAATATTTCCAAAATATGAACCTATTACACTAACTTCATGCTCTTCGTTTTTCAAAATGCTGCATGCATCCTCAATGCCGTTCAATTTTTATGTTCTGCCCATTTCTAAAATTTATGTGATTGGTAACATTACTCCAAACAGCACTAGTTTAATTCTCAATATACTTTTAAAAAACATGTCAACAATGAACCAAAAGAGAGAGGAAGAAATAATAACAAATTACCCAATAAAAGACAATTAGCATATTTTAGTAGGTTACTTAAAAGTGCTGATCGAGAAGCTGATAACTTTTGAACATTTCTCAATTCCCAGCACATTAAAATTTCCGGCTCTTTTTAAGCTTTGTATTACGAATGTTTGTAGTTTCCGTATTTATAATCTGTTGGTTGTTTTTTTTAAATTATTTCTACTCAAAAATGACTGCCGACATCCTTCTACATTACCCAGATCTAAAGGAAAGACAGTGGCGCTCATCAATGAGCAACTTTGGCCATATTGATATCTTAAATAATTTAGTTCGAATTTGGTTTGATAGTGGTTCCACGCCGTATTGTTCCCCAACCAATTAAACGCCAATGCTTTTCAATACGTCGTGAAAGTGCTATTTTTTCATTTACTTCGGTGCAAATTGGATCGGTCAAAGCGATTTTTGCCGCATCACCTGCAAGTATTCAAAATCAGCTTGAAATTCAAGAGGTGCTAAGTTACTAAAAATGAAAACAAGTTTTAAAGACTTTGAGACATTATTATAAACAGTAAAAATCAAAGAAAGGAAAACAGAAACAAAGTAATCGTGAAAACCTTTTACAGCAATGACACGACCACCGGTTGATAATGACCCAATATTAACCATTAGCACTTCGCCTTTACTTAATTTCTGCACTTTTGCAGCTTTTTTGCCACCTTCGGTACGTACACCAAGTAGCCTTCGCAACAGGAAATACGCGATTTCTATTTCCGTGAATATATCTGGCAAAGTTCCCACAGCACCCAGAATATGACCCACCAAACGGTCACCGCGGCACAATGTTGGATCAATTTTGGTCCCAACGCCAATCAAACCTGGAAATAGATCCTTGAACTTTTTTCATTATTCAACTATTTCTTTTATTCACAATTTCTTTTTCTTCGAAATTTCGAAATTTTTACCTGATAAAATCTGATCAAAACTGCCTAAAAAATAACTCAACATACTGCTACTTGGTAAATTTTTGGTTAACAAATGTTGGTTAGCTGCTTGCATTTGCCATTTTTGAAATATTATGGTAGAATAGTCGTACCAATTAATGTATACAAGGAATGGACAACTCTTTAGATATTCATTGCTATGAATCGTTTCAATCACAATCCTAAAAATTAACAGTTTGATGGAAACATACCACCAGGTACAGCATACTGCAACTGATTTTGTTCAGCAAATAATGATACGATACGTGAAAATATGGGTCGGCACTGGACTTTTCCATCAGTTGATTTTGAAACAATACCTGGCCTCACCTCAATTTCTTGTCCGATACGTAAGATTCCTGAAAATAAATTATAAATATGCTGGTGTTATATGCAGCGCCACTATAACATGAACAATATATTCAAAACAACGAAAATCAAGTAAACTTGGTTGGTAGCAGTGTTCTAGCTCCAATTTGAATTATAAAAGCGGGTTCTGGGTTCGATTACTTAAATCTGAGCATTAATAACAGCTGAAAGCAATACGTAACGCTCAAAATTTTGAACTTAGGAATCCAATGTGTAAATAGTACTCTTGTGTATAATAAAATAACATTTGAAAATAAGCATATTATCAGTAAAATTAGCATATTCATCTTTAATCTAAACTGTTGAAAAACCAAGGTGCAAAATAAAATACCTCGCAAAATTGATCCACCGGCTACACCACCTTTGAGATTTTCAACTTCGGAACCCGGTTTATTCACATCAAATGAACGAATGACAATCAATCGAGCAGCAGATGAGAAATCTCGTAGAGGTACGGGAACTTTTTTGCAAATATACTCACAAACAACCTTAAAATCACAAAGAAATTTACAATTTTTTTTTGTTTAAAAAGAGTTTTCACAAGACTCGAACAAAAAACTTGAAATAATTTAAGTGATATCATAAAAGGAAGTAAATAAAATACATACATCAACATTGTACTTTAACTGAGCTGATATTGGAATAATTGGTGCACCATCTGCTACAGTACCTTGCACAAAACTGCGTATATGCTCATACTGTTCTCTAGCCTGACTTTCCTAAAAAAAAGTAGAGGACAGCATTAAGACCACAGAAGATAGGAAAATAATTTCTACTTTGAAATTCTTTTTCGACAAAATTTTTTTCCAACACATACTTTAATAATATCTATTTTATTCTGTAAAATCAACAAATGATTAAGCTGCATAATTTCCACTGCAGCCAAATGCTCCGAAGTTTGTGGCTGCGGACAAGATTCGTTCCCAGCAATTAACAATAAGGCAGCGTCCATAACAGCTGCTCCATTCAACATTGTTGCCATAAGAATATCATGACCAGGACAATCCACGAATGACACATGTCGAACGCATTTAAACTGGCCTCCACAATTGGGTCTCTCACATGGGAATAGATCAGGAGTGCTTGAACCTGCTGACCTAAAATTATACAAAAAAATGTAATGACTAAATTCTAATTCAAATAATTTTTGGATCTTGTTATGATTAACGAAGATAACCGCAAAAGATTTTTTAGCTCTCCCAGATCACTGCATACATAATTAAGTCTAGACATGAATTCCGCTAGTTTCACTTGCAAAAATTAATTTAACTGCAAGTGAAACTGGCGGAATATTTCTGAAATGTAAAGTAAATTATTTGATTTGCTGGAGTAATCCCTATAGAAAGCGATATAACATCAAAAGATCTGAAGAAAAAAGATTTTAATTTAAAGTTATACGAAAAAATGTAATGACCAACAGAAGAAATGGGTTTGTTAAAACTGCAAATTAGTGCCAGATATGCCCTATTCAAACAAATGAAACACCTGTAGCAATTTGGCCTCGGGCAAGATTCGTTTGTACAACGATAAATTTTTGCATTGGCATATCCTAATTTGATCGTAATATTTCGTTCCAATTCGTTCTTAAATTTGACTGTATGCACACCAGAAATCGCTTTTACTAAAGTGGATTTACCATGCGCCACATGTCCTATTGTCCCAATGTTGATTGTTGCTTGTCGACTAATCACCTGAAAATGGAATGAAATATTTTCCAGAAATTTTCAAAAATCATTAAAAGAAATCATATCTTCATGAGGGACCGAAATAGGTCACAAGTAAATCTACTTCTTCTGTTAGTGGTGTAAGCATTTCCGGGTCCAGTTTGCTCAGGTCCTGTTTAGCTAGCCATTCTCTCTGTTCAACACCTTCTTTCGATTCCTTATCTCCAGCTTCTTCTGAAATTTATATTTCATAATTAGTCTGAAAGAACAAATCTCCAGAATATTTTGAATGGTAGGAAACAAACCTGTCTGATTATCCATGTTTGAAACAAGTCCAAAATTCCTTCAATGTCCACCTAATGAATAAAGATCCAGTTGGACAACTCTTTTATTATCTCAAACAACGGCAAATTCTGAAAATAGCACCATTTTTCATTGATTGCAAAAGCAAATCTCTACATGCAACTGCTTCTTAGCTTCTGATTTTTTGTACTCTTCCGTAATTCACTTTCTCACTTTTCCTTCCTAAAATCCTTTCATATTTCTTCAAATATGAAAGTAAAGTAATTTTGGACCTCATAAATTTAAAACTTCATAAATTTCACAGACTTTATAAAGATTAAAAAATTTTACAGAGTGGCATTAACTGAAGTTTAAAGAAAGTCAAGATGCAAATATATACGAAGAGTGGATAAAATGAAAATAATGCTTAAAATGAGGAGGTACTCAAGTTCCCACTATTGCACGTACAGCCGTTCATTAAGAGAAGTGATTTCATCAAAACGACTGTCATCAAAATGACTAAAATAACAGTAAGCAAGAGTGCCACACACCCCCGCAATACCCCGCACACCAGCAATCCCTATAATCT
>UPTC01000165.1:0-59613 GCA_900537255.1 Acanthocheilonema viteae | reverse complement strand
AAACAGTTTTTCAAACAAAATATAAATGAGCAAACGAGTAAGTGATAAATAGATAACAGGCTATTTAACAGATTTAGTCCGGAATTGTCACACATTTCCAAACTTCTTGCATCAATTGATGGATATATTGCGTTTCATTTATATTGGTTTATGAATAAGTTGTTCCTTAATTAAAGGAACGGACAATATGTTGTGTACTTGCGAATATTCTGCTAGAATGTGAAATATGACTCACTGAAGATTAATTTTGTTATAAATATTCAGTTTGAATAACTTGGAATTCCAAACTTAAATGCCTCTTGCAAAGTATATCGTAATGTTCGAAATTGGCAAGAATTCATGTATAAATTGTTCGTTGCGATTAATGGATCATCCAACAAATCTAGAATAAGTGGCGCATTTGAATTCCTCTGTAGATTCATTTTTTGTGTTTTGCATTTAGACTCATAATGTGAAGTTTTTTGAACTCAAAATACGATTTTTCAAACAGCGAGATCTCTTAGACTTGTTTTATAATTATTACCGACTGGGGGTAATTTCAGATGAACAATTTTATGCGAGTAATGAGATTGCGGGAAGTTTGACCAATGAAATTTGCTTATGCAATGCTGTATTCATTGTCCAAATTCAAAATAATGCTGTAATGAAGTACTCATTGCACCATGCTATTTTATATCGTGTTGTATTTATTCTACGTTCATGCATGCTTTTTTTTGTTTTCTTGCATAATGAATGGGATTTTGGGTCTCTCGACTTTCAAATTGATTGCTTATCACTTGATTTTTTTTCCATATGATTACTTTATACACTCGTCATATTATGTTGAAGTAAAACAGTGTACAATTTCAGTCTTCACTTTTAATACATTTGAAACCTAATAAAATTCAATAAAATTGATTTAAAAATTCAGTTTGATCGTTTTATGCATGAAAGAATGAAATAACTTTTAAAGAATCATTCTGGATAATTTATCTCCTTCTTTCGAAGTATTTTGATTGAGAGATTTATATATCCGTTTTTTCAGAGAATTGAGGCTATTCGACTATCAATCAGTCTAAGTCTTAATTGGAGCTTCTGCTCCCTAACTGTACCAAACAAATAAGTCGTTCCCTGTCATAAGTTCCTGGAATTCTGTCTTGCAAACAAAGTTTTGGAAGAGCAACAAATCTCGTCATCCAGAAGCTCAATAATTCGATCTTAACTACGAGAATTCTCCTAGAAGTTTTATGGAAAATTCTAGAAGTCTTGTGAAAATTAACAGGATGAGATCTAACGGACAACTTAGCTGTCTCAATTGGAAACTACAACTAATTCAATGTGGAAACATTTATCTTATGATATAGTAAAGTATAAAATCTCGAATTACTCATCCCATTGGAAGTTCCAAGAGTACTGTATATCCACGTTTTCATATGAAATTTTAATGTAATTTTCTACTAGGCATAAGTGATTGTGATCGTAAGTTAACTGCAACTTTTCCTGAATCAATCTTCTATTCACCACCATTTTTGTAAAAAAAAAAGAGTTTGTGAACATATGGAAAGGGTCATACCATAATACTGGCAATAGTAAAATGTTAGCCTAACAAGCTTAATATTGGAACGGGTATTTATGACACGCATGTTTATTACTTGAGTGTTTTCTGGATTAAAATAAAATGATTCTAATTTCAGTAGTAAAATATTTCGAGTAAGGCGTAGTATCAGTTTAACAACAGTGAAGAGTTGTTTGTTTCATGTGCTCAATTGCGTAGAATCAAAACTTTGCTCTCGTACTTCTCATTCCGTTCTTTAGTATCTTTACATTTCTCAGCATTACTTTCTGGCTACAACTGCGCAAAAACTTGACGTTACATACTGTTGTCTCTCAAAAATGTATGATTTTCAATATGGAAACATAACCAAAATCTTTTCATAATGGGATGTTGTTGAAGCGACGTGAAAATAACTTCCGCTAATGTAGTGAAAGTGGGGGTGTCGGTTTGTTCGTTTCGTGCCGCACTAACGGATCATTTTGTTTGTTCAAGAATTACTTGTGTGAGAAAAGATTTAAAAAAAAAATTTCTTTTGAAGTTTGAGGGCAAAGCATTTCCTGGTTCAGTTTCATCAAAATTTCAAGTTTAAGTCTGGTCACTTGACTCTTCTGTCCTTTCTCCTACCTTCATTATTAGCGATCATTGTGATTAACAGCTGTACTTTAATGTTATAGTCATATTCAACCTATTTTATCTTCAATTTGTAGTTTGGAAAAACAATGTGGAAGATCTGAACAGGTTTAGTTGAGATGCGTGCCATTATTTCTGATCTGCAGCGAGCCGTATTTCAAGTAGCAGATGAACGTTTAGTTGCAGTTGCTAATATTGTTCGTGTCGACAATAAAAAACGACGAAAGCCAACATTCCTTTGCCTTACTGGTTTGTTAATTAATAATGTCTAAATTTTTTTTTATGATGCATCAATCTAATTTTTATCTAGATTTTTATCTATTTTTTATTTGATTTCGAACTGTTTCTTGTCAATTCTTTCAAATTATGACATTCTTGCAGTGACTACGGATCAACCAATAGCTGTACGTCTATATTTTGTTAGAAATGAGAAGGAAGATTATTACAAGAAGAAAAGACAATTCACATTGCGAGATGTGAAGACAGTTGATGGTATCAACCCACGGAAGGTTAATTACATTTTGATAGCTCTTACTGAGTAATTAATTAAATCGCAGTATCTCAAAAGTTTTTCAAGAATCCCTGAAGAATCTGTCAGTTGCAGTTGACACCGGAGTTCGAATTGGTTGTTGAGGATCGTTTGTTCAGACTTTGTGCTTCCACAACTGAAGAGAAAGATTCATTCATCAAGCAGTTGTATAAGGTCTTTCGAACTATTTTTTATCATCCATAATTTTTCAAATTTTCAAGTTTAGAAATAGTCAGCGTATTTTAGTTTGCCAATAAATACCTCCCGGTACAGAAACCGGATTTTGTAAACGTTCCGATTCCTGTTGAAACACCGCACACAGCCGTTATAGCAGAGCAAGTTGATGGTGATACCGATGAAGGGTTAGTTGATTATCAGGTTGGTGCAGAAATATATATACTTTGATCTTTTTGCATTGCTTGATCTAAGTTTTATCGTCTTAGTATGCATTATTCTAGTAATTCCAGAAGTTTTTATTAGATATTGTTTCAGCCAATATCTATTAAAGAGGAAGCTGATTTTCGTCGTCTACTTGCCCGTGCTAATCTTACAATCGGTGAAGCGGATAAATTTGCCACAGTGCTTGCATCACAGCTTCAACTTCTAGATGGTGCAAACATACAGTCCATTATGGATAGTGAAGCTGCTGTGAACGATCTTATTGCACTTGTTGAAGATGCCTTGGAAGAAGCTGATTTCTTGGATAAGGAGCTTGACAGCTTCGATGAATTACTTTATGTTAGTACTCCTATATGATTTTCTTGGGTTTACAGTATTGTATCCATTTATACTTGCCGGAATCATTGCTTAATTCTCAAATCAGCAATTCTTACTTGTTAAAAACCAGACTTGTTAACTAAAATTTACATATAAAGTTCATCGATTATGAGTTAAAGATGAGGAAGAACTGTTGATTTACTTGTTTCTTATGAATTAAACAGCATGTACGCGATAGCGTTGAATTGATCGAAGAAAAAGATAGCCTTGGATGTGTTGAACGGAAAAATACTCGAGTCTTGAAAGATTTCTTATTGGAATTGGTGACAAATGTAGATATCGTTAGTGAAGATCACATGCGCGCATTACAGAATGCGAACTTGTCCGATCCTGTAAGGTAAGGATTAGTTTATAGAGTCGTTTGAGAGTGATGACGTTTCTTGAGTGTTAAAGCTATGGAATTTTTATGTTCTCTCTTACTGAATATTACATTGCAGTATTAGTCGATGTTGTGCTGCGGCACGTGCTTTACAAGCTTATTCAGCAGCAAAAGTTGATCCATCAATGCATTTAATGATGGCATATAGGGAAAGAACTGAGCAGTTAAATCAATTAACTGACTGTTTTATCGAGAAACTGATGGCACACATGTCAGCATTATTCTCAAATTTGGTACGTTTGCAATGCTCGTATTTTATTCATAAAAACATCGTTCGCGCATTAGAAATTTCAGAACGATTTGATAGAAGTATCAGATTGGCATGAAATTGCAATACGAAAACAGTCTGAAAGATTTCATGCGCTACGACCATTTTCGGATTTGATGGGTTGGTTGAAATTGGTTAGACAAGGTGCGTATCAAACTCTTATACAGGTATATATTTTTAGTAGAGATGTAGAAGTTTGTCCTTATATTTAATTAAATGGAGCCTAATTTTCGAATTTTCAATAATATAAATGTAATCATAAAAGAGTGCAAGTCACTCCTAACTCTCAAATCTGTTTTTTTTTTCAGAGGTATGTACAGAATACGAAGTTGATATACAAGAAGGAATTTGAGCGCTTCTTTGAAAGTGTAAGTAGTGAACTGAACAAAATTGTCAATTTCGAACGCAAAGCCACTCTTCGAGGTTCTGACACAATGAAATCTGTAGCCGAAAGAACTTTATCTGTTGAAAGTAAAATTGATTCGAAAGAAGTCATTAGAGTAAGCATATTTCATGTCTTCAAAAGATAAGTTCGGCAGGTTAAAGACTAAGAATGGTTCTCGATAAAATTCACACTTTTAATACCAGTTTTCAGAATGTTGTAAATTGGGCGTGAAAATTAAGAAATAATATAAAGTCATAATTTTTAGTGTTATGCATCATTTTAGTTGGTTGAAATCGTGTTGGGTGAAGTTGGCCCAGTGGTTGAGTCGGAACAAAAGTTTTGCACAAGATTTTTTCATATGGCCGGTGATCTTTTGGCTGCATTAGAAACTCAGTCCACATCAAGCGGAGATAGTGGTGGTATGGGAAAAAATGTTGAAAAACAAATCACTGACCAGGTAAATCAACTCTTCCTGATAGAGAACTTATTTAGAGTTTCTTTCTTCAAAATCCCCAGGTTTTAATTTTTAAACAAAGCGTTGTCAATATCATTATAATGTATATTTATTCATTTTTCTGTGCGGTTCAGGTGCGTGCGATTTTGTCTCCGTTATTCGAGCCTCTACATGATCATTTTGATAAGTTTATCAAGTCCTGCTGTCGATTGCAACCGCCGTATATGTTTTCTCTCTTTTGTTTCAGTTTTATACTTTAAAGAGAAAGGAAAAATCAGATCATTCGGTTTGAAAGCTTGAAGTTCTATGTTGTGGTTTTCATTTTTCTTTTGGAGAGATAAAAGCACTGAAATTTGGTTTTGCATAACTTGCCACAAGTTTTTAGGTTTGTGTTTGTGATGTTTGTGTTCTTGTCGAAAAAGGCACTTTCGTTGCAAGATGCGTCATCGTATTTTTCTGTCATGGTTTTCGGACGTTTGGTTGTGCTGGTTAAAAGACAAATGGATGCATATTTGGTAAATGGTTTGAAATCATTTTATTCACTTTTTAAATTTCTCCTGATAGTGAATCCTCATAGCAATAGTTGTTATATGTAGTAAAAATTAAGATCCCAGTATGTGATACTTAGGTATCTTTGCAGGATGGTAAATCTTACCAGTTGGCTGAGATCAAAATTTCAAAAAGAATACGGATTGGTATTCTGGAAAGTGTTTACCAGTTTGCGGTATACTTTTTATTTGAAAATTTTACAGACTTTGTAAGCTATGTTTTCATTCACGAAGATTGTGTTGAATACCTCTTACTGAAGCGCATATTTTTACAGGAATTGGCTCGTACAACAGAATCAGCTTTTGCTGGAACTGAACGTCGAGCTGACCTTGACCGGTGGTATGTACAGCTTATAACTTCTTTGAAAGATGGGATCGAATATATTGCTACATCACCATTTTCGAAATCGCCAGCTGCAGTTGTTCGATTCGAAAATTATCATCATTTGTATTGTATGCTTAAACATTTGGATTTTACAATTAAAATAATTTTTCTATTTTTCCATTGAGGATAGCAGTCATTGTTTGCTTTGAGATTTTATGTCAGAGTTCTGGCAAGATTTATTGTTCTGAAATATCTATTAATAACAAGGTTAAATAATACGAATCATAAGTCTTGCAGAAGTATATCGAAGTACATAATACTGCTATGCCAGTTAATTAAGGAGGAAGTTTTAGCCAGAATCAGATTTTTTTTTTCAGCTGTTTTATCGGAACTGAAAATCGATTGCTTAGATTCGCAAAGGAAAGAAGCAAAAAAAGCATATCAAGATAATATACAGATTTATGTGAAAGAATTGATGGGAAGACCGCTTGAGAAAATACATGTTAGTTTTGCGCAGTGACTTATTATTCTGGAAATAGGGTAAACACTTTATAGCATTCAGTGGAATCTGTTCTGTCATTCAAAAGGAAAAGATGCTTCATAAAAATTGCGCTTGAAATTAAGATCTATAAGAAGTATTTTTATTTCAGCACTTTTTCGAATCAGTAGAAAATGCCATTCGACAAGGAATCAAGCCAGAGGAAGTAGCATTTCACCAGCAGTTTAGTCGAGCAGAACTAAAGAAGGTACATTATAGCGCTTTTTCTCTACGTAACTTTAAGGGTGTTTTTCTATATTCAAAGCCTCCAAAAATCTCAATTTTGTTTGAAAAAAAAGAATCTCAATTTTTTTTTGTAATCAACTCTTTTGTACTATATAGGTGATATCACTTTATCCGGAAAAGGAAGTGAAAAAAGGACTGGAACAGTTATACAAGAAGATAGAAAAACATCTAATTGATGATTCGCCGTTACTACAAGTTGTTTGGAGAAATGTGCAGGTTAGTATTTGCTGTACTTTCACTTTTTATTTTCTCATTCGATGTTTGTTTCGGACGCAGAGTTGTACAGAACTTTATAATTTAATAGTATTTTAGATGTTGCTCTCCGGTTATATTTGCTTCACAAAATTTTCAGGATGAATTCCTGAAACAACTGAAACATTACAATGAAGTAATGGGACAGTGTTATCCGAACTCACGAATCGATCTTGAAGTATCTATCCAAGATGTTCTGAGCTATTTTTCTCAGTTCGCTATGCAACACTGAATGGACTGAAATGATAGAAGTGATATTAATCTAAATTGCTTTTTATAGCTCGATTTTTCGGAAAAACTGTTAATTTTGTTTCTGTACTTATGATTTGCGTTTTTATGCTCAGCTACCCACGCTTTGAAAAACTTTGAATTGCACTGTTTGCGTTTAGTACATTATTTTAATAAAGGCAATAATCAATGTTCGTTAACACAGATTTGATTTCTGATTGTTAAGATTGGCTGATAAAAAAGAAACGAACTTTTTATTATTAGTGCTGAACTGTTGACCCTAAAAAATTAATATATTGCTGCATACTGAAGATAATGAAGCGGAAGTTTAGTTTTTGCAAACGACTTCTGTGTGTGTGTGTGTGTGTGTGTGTGTGTATGCATGTGAGGGATAGGAGAAGATAGTTTCAAAGTTCAAGAAAATTTCGCCTAAATTCTGATAAACTAGGAACAGGGGCGCCAATGTATGGTACGTTATGAGGCAATAATGCGCAAGATAGGAGGGATACGTTGTGTATATGTATGTATGTGTCTGTGTGTGTGTGTGTGTGTATGCGTTGTGTGTATGTATGTGTGTGTGTGTGTGTGTGTGTATGCATGTGAGGGATAGGAGAAGTTGAGAGCGTTGAAGTTGAGGCTGTGGATTTATGCCGACTGTTTGGATGAGGCAGTTGGTGTATATTATTCAAGAGTTGATGGGGTGTGGTGTGGAACCTCGAGTAGAATTAGCTTTACGACGAACTCTATTCTTTGGTTTAATACTCCTTGTTTACCTAATTTTTGGTGCCTTGATCTTTTCTGTTTTACCAAAACGACAGCAGACTTTGGTAAGCCTTTTAAAATTTTTAGATTTATTTTATTATATAATTGAGAATAAAGTCATCCGGTACAATATCAATATTACACTTCTTCTGACACTTTCTTTTAAAAAAAAAATGTGCGATAGAAACACATCGGTTTGTACAAATTATAAGTTTTCTTGTCAACAAATCTCCATTTTTGTCACATTTCTTTCATATTCGTTTTATATCAATTTAAAACTGTAATATTTACGATATATTTACTGCCAGGAATGACTGATAAGTCTAGCATGATATATTTCACGTAAAATTGTGTTTCAATATCATCAAATGATTTGCAAATATTTACAAGCATAATTATTTTCTCAAATATTTTCAAATTGAAAATGAAGAAGTGTAATGGTAGAATCAGTTAAGTGACATACTTTTTTATTAGCTTTATAGATACTTTTTTGGTTTATTAAACTTAACTTGCATGCAATTCATAAAATTAAAATTTGAAATACGAAGTTATAGAAAAATTGCTTTGTAAATCAATTACTATTATGAAACTGTTGAAGCTAAATTCAAAATACTTTTAGAGATATTCCGATAGACCTTTTTTACTTTTCAAAATAAGTGTGAGCTTTTACACAAATATATTTTTTATCATTAATTGATTAATAAGCATATCCAATCATAAACAAAAAATACTATTATAATTAAAAAAAGAAATCTGCAAAACGTTATTTCATATTTTCTTAACGAAAGATTAATTTCCACTCTTTCTTACAGTGCACATAATTCCTTATATTTAGGTGGGTGTGTTAGAGGTCATCGACGATTAGTACGATGTTCGCCAGTAAACCTATCGATTTTCTTAAGAATGATTTGGCTTTTGTTTCTCGTGAAGCTATTGAACTTTTGATGATTATGTATCCCTTTCCCGACTTCTTGGAACACTCAGAATATTGTCAAGAACATTATGATACTAAAATTTTGTAGAAATGTGAGAAAAGTGCGGCACGATTGGATGCGCAGCGAAGCGAAATGTTAAATGTATTATGGGCAGAGACTATGGCCCAGTCAGAACACGAATGGTTCCTGATGGCTAATCAGAAACTGGACATCTACGAGCGACTTGTGGTAAATTCATGTCGAAGAGTTACCGCTTCACCATCAAAATCATTCAGTAAAGCATTCATACATGCTTTTACTCTGATTACTACAATTGGTGTGTTAATAATAATATGTTAATCACAATAATTCGACTAAATTATTTCATACATCTGAAATTGGTTTTTAAATAACGTTTCAAAAATTTTGAGACCTTAAAAGACTCGAATTGTTCAAGGTTTTCGTGAGATTTTGGAACTCAAAATATCCATGAATTTAACTAAATCTCAAGGACTGGGGTTATTTCAAAGAAATTTGGTTGTTGTAAAAGAGAAGAAATCATCAATAACTAGAGTGATTCCTACGGTTGACATTTTTTTTGGTAGGCTTATACATTGTTACATTAGGGCATGCATCGCTACCTAAACAACTGGACCATATAGTGGTGATTCTGAACAAAAATTTTATCCATTTAAAAACCAATAATTTTTTTAGGATTCTTAGATGAGGAAAATTTCTCACCAATCGGTAAAATAGCAGCAATGAGTTATGCTATTATTGGCATACCGCTGGCACTTTTATACCTTGCTCAGTGCTCTAAAATGTTTGCTGGTCTATTTCCGGGTAATCATATATTTATTGCGGCACTTGTAGCTATTTTTGCAGCAGCTGTTATTTTCGACATTATAGAAGAATCGAATGATGATACGGTATGTTTAAATCTTTTGAATTTTAAAAAGAATGAAGTTATTCCTCGAATTTTCGAATTTGTTAAAATTAATCACTAAAAACATTAACGAGTTGCACGTCGAAGTATGTTTGACATTCGAAACTAAAAAAAAATTTTTCAGTCGTTATCTAACTTGTGTAGCAACTTTAGCTTCAGCATAACAAACAAGTCCAACTTGATTAAAAAATTTCATTTTCTCAAATTTTTCTTCCAAAATTTTCGAATTGCTTTTGAAATTTGCGGTTCTTTGTGTAACTTTTTCAATAGCTTCATCTTTATCAACAACAATTTCCACTTTTATCCGATTTCTTCCTCTATCTCTAGATATCAGTTTTTTTTTTCGGCAATACTGTATCAAATCTGTTCAAGTATATTAGGACATATGGGCCGTTGTGGACTAAGAGGATTGGACAATTTTATTTCAATACTTGTAGAAAATTCATAACTTACAAATATTTCAGTTTCATAAAAATTCTTACTTTTTTGCTCATATCACGATTTCATTTTTTCAATGTTTGTTTTGAAGTGCAGCATCTAATTAATGGACATAATTAATTCATTGTCACTTTAGCCGTTTGTCGATGTTGCCTTCCATATATTTCTAATGTTGTCAACGGTGGGAAGTTGCAGTATCGAACCGCCCGTTACATTGGTCCTTGTCGCTCTGTTCGCTGTTGGTCTAATATCCGTATCTTATGTATTAATCGATCGGCAGATTGAACATGTTTTGCAGGTAATATTAGCTATCATTCGTTCAGAAGTTATTGCTTTCACTACTTCCCCCTAGCAACTGTTAAATTTTATTAGTTAAATTTGAAATCTTTCCAATGAGAACATGTTTCAGAAAAAAATCTAATTTATTTGCTAAATTTTTTCCGACTAGAATTCCAAATACGTTTTAATTAATGAAATAAAAGCATCATTTCCAGAGATTCGAATTGCTGTTTAGCAAATATTTCGGTATAATTCGGCGTTGGATGTGTAGTAAGGATGAATTTGAGAACAAGATAATTGAGGAGGAAGAAGAAGAAACCGAATCCGATACGTAATTGATTTGTATTTTAACCAATTTTCAATCCCATAGTATTGGGTGAATTTTGATAAGTTTTAGCTCCTGTGATATCTTTCTGGATTTCAGCCACACCCGTAGCAGTCATCAGAATTACCACCAAAATTATAATGCTTAATGCTTAGTTTTGCATACTACTTTATTTGAAAATTCGAATATATTCAAATTTTGTGAATTTATTTATAGTAAACTGATCCTAATATCTTCTGGTTCATGCTCTACCTTTTCAACACTTTACATCAATATTTCGACCTTTTGTAGTTCATCTTTCCAATTTTCAAGAAAAGTAGTTTAGGAGGAAGAAGTGAAAATTGCACATTTCGGAAATTGAAATCAAAGTTTACACGAACTATAAAGTTTTAAATGAAATGCTACCGATGTATGTAAAAAATTAGCAATGTCACATTATTATTCTGTGTGAAAGTCCATTCTTCTCTCGTCTTTTCCATAATTATTGGATGTTTGCTATACGTTTAGTGTATCCGATGAAATGAATTTTAAAATTTTAAATTTCTTTTTGAATTCTGTATGAAATTGGATTGGTTGTTGCTATTTTACTGATATCCAAAAATGGGTACTTAGTGAACTGAACCGTTTCATTTTCTCCTTTTTTATTCAATTTCCCGAATAGATATTATATAAGAGTAGATTTGATTTGCATCGTACAAGCGTAAAATAACGGCGCCACATTACTTTAACGAGTTAATTCACGTTACTACGATAAACAAGAAATTTCCAAAAAGTTTGGGAAAACTGCAACTCTGTCTCTCCGTTCCTCCAATTTCTCTCCTATCCGAAATTTTACCTTAAGAAACTTGCTGAATTTATCAAGTTATTACGAATAACTTCAATTTGCAGAGCTATTTAAATCTCCGAGACTGCATAATTTCTTCATTTTCAATTGACAAAGGAAATCGGAACAGAATATTTTATATAAGTAGACAAAATAGTCCATTTTCAAAGTTATATAAGAAAGAAGCTAATATAATCAATTATGGAAATTCCAAGTTCATTCCAACACAATTATCAACGACTACTATAATTCATTTATTTATTAAATCAAAATTTCTCATCTTTTTCTCCCAAATGAATCAAAATCACTTTATCAAGATTGAATAATTTAAAAAAAGATTTGAAACTTTTTAAATTTGCAGTAGCATAGAAAGGTCAAGGAAAAATGAAAGTTTTGCCATTTCATTGTTTGTTGAAAAAAGGATGTTAGCATAAAATGCATTCTTTATTTAAAATGATATTGAAATCTATAAATTAATTTTTCTCGAAACCAAATTAATGAATTTTACTTCATGTAAGGCAACAGTGATAGTCAAATATAAATGTGAAATAATATTAAAGTGGCATAGTGAACATACGAGGTTAAATTGAGCAATATGAAGCACATCAATGTTATCACAATTATGATAGCAATGGTATTTAAAAAATAATAAAATACGATAAAAGAATCAAATCAAAATAGAAGCAGAATCTGTACATCAGAAAATCGCTCCCATCGTTGATTCAGAGTTTAACAGAAAGATTTAATCAGCGTTCATTAAATATGCAAATTTGATCTGTCACATGTAAAGATCGCCGTTCGAGATTGCTCTATAATTTTTCATCATCAACATTATTATCCTGTTCATTGTAATAAACATTATTTTTAAAATCATTGTAGTATTTTCCAAACCAATTTTTTGCAACTATAATGACGTTATAAAATATCATTCATTGTATTATTCGTGAGTTTTTGAGAAACTCTTTTTTTCATCTAAATAATAAAATCATTCTCCTTATTGATATATTCCTTTTTGGCACAACTGATTCAAAATGATATGTAACAAACCTTTGAAAGAAGCGATTTTCATTCTGTCATTTATAATCAACTTTTTGAAAGAACAAATATAATTAGCTGTACTTTCAGAGAAGTTAAAATTGCTGGAATGCTTTATCAAGCTCTATTCGCCTCAAAAAATTTTAGCGCTTTCTTAACTATTATAATTTAGCTGAAGTTTCAATATCACAGGGATTAAGCAAATGGTTTTCTCGTTCAATATAGTTCATTCATTCATAAAATTTTGCATATTATTTTAAGAATTATGCACTTATTCACTTTTACGATACAAGTCAACAGATGTTGAGGTGTCGTACTGCTAAATTAACATTTACTAGCTTTCTTGAAGAAGAAATTTTCATAAAACTATAAAAATTTGATTGCATAATCGCATAATGTGTAATCATAGTCTTCTAATATATTGGTAACATTTTACTTTTGAAATGCCACTATATATAAAGATATTAAACTGAATTATGTAATTTTGAAAATCTCAGAAAGAATAATCAATCATTCATGGTCTATTCGAATTCTAACGTACTAATTATGCGAATAAAAGTTAATATAACTTCTAAAAATGTGAAAATTTCTATTCTCAATCAAAAAAATAATAATGAAAACTAATATTACGTTAATAATACTAATATTACCAACAATATTGCCATTAGATTAGCTAATTACCTGTCTATACTTACTTCATTTAATAATTGTGCTATTCTAAATTTACTCTTTAATTCAAAGGCATTCTTGATATTTCAAGCTTGCATCGAACATTTTAAATTTGCAGTGAATGATGTTGTTTATTGATGCAAACAACTCAGGAACGATATTATATCAAGCAGAAATTGTCATCTTATTGATAATTCCGAAGAGAAAATAATTGGAAAGAACGATGATAACTATCCACAATGACAAACGTGTAGATACGGTGGCATCAAAGCTGTTCAAACTATTACCAACACTATAGATGATGTTATTGTATAAATATGCTAAGCTGTTGCTCGAATTCGACTTAATAGTGATTCCCGGACAACATTATACAGATAGCGTTGTCGTTTCGATTCAATATCCAATTCTGTTTGATCAACCGCTTCTGACTTTGAACAGGACGTTAGCCGTGTTGATTTTACTTCACGCAACAGTTTGGTAAATAAAAAACACCGCTTTTTTGTATTGATTTGTGATGGATCTTGAAATTTCCCTTTTCTGAAAGTAACTCATATAGAATTCTAGAATCCAAAGACAGCTAATAATATCAAATGTCAACAATTATTAACAATTAATTCCCTTCCAAAAAACTTCAGAAAAAAATTGAAATTTCAGTATCTTTTTCCAAAAATAAATCATAGATCTAAGATCTAAGATTTTGGAAAAAAAAATGAGAAAATACAATAGTGATTTTAGAAAAGCAAACAGTTGGAGTTATTGCTTTTAAAGAAAAAATGAAGAAAGCAGAAGGAAGAATAGATAAATAAAAGGTGCTTTTGGTAGTTATGAAAATTCCTTCCTCCTGATTTTCATTCCTAATCACTCATAAAAATTCATTAGACAGATTCTATTATTGCATCAATTACTAATAATTTCTTTTAAAAAAAGAAAAAAAGTTTGAAGCAATTTCACAATCGTCATACCATTCTTCGCGAAATGCCCAATACTACTGTGAGGAATTATATAAAAATTCTAGTAGAATCAAACTTGTGATAAGCACAAGATAATAATTAGTGGATAATCAATGATGAAAAGAAATAGCGAGGCGAGGATTTGGACTTAGATAAATTCTTCAAATAAATGTTATCGTTTAAAGGTGCGGAATAATCAATCATACATTTACTTGAAACAGTAAATGGCATTGAATTTAATATAGGGTTTCTCGGTATGTTTTTTAATAGCAATATGAATTTTTTAGAAATCATGCTCCATTTTGCTTCAAACTGTACAGCAGAGCTTCAATCCCTAAATGGCTTTGTGTGCACTTTTTTATTTATCCTCACCGCCAAAATAAACAATGAAACGAAGTTTAGCAAAAATTTAGAATGTTAACCGATTGGTTGAAATTGCAAACACTGAATACAATGTTTCCATCAAACTAAATCAGTGCATGTATTCACCTTGCATTTTTAAAATTAAAGTTCTCAGTTTTGACGGATATTCCTCTGTAGCGTTACAAAGACAGCCGTACTTCAACTCTCAAAATGAATCGTGGGAAACTATAAATCAGATGTCACATATAGAAATTCCCTTGTTTCTCTCAGATGAAACGGAGACGACAATTTGTCTAACACAGTTCACTTCTTTATCACTGACTGACTAATGGACAAAATTCAATAAATTTTTGGATATGGCTTTGCGCCAAAATTTTCCGAAAGCAGAAATGTATGAGAAATACTTTGTTTTTGTTGTTAAATGCCAGTTTTGTTGTCACCTGTTAGAGGTTTTGCCACATTTTTTAAAGTGGCCCATTTTTTTAGTTGCTGCCACCTGTTGTAAAACAATTTATAAACAATTTGTCGCCCCCTTCTTTTTCCATTGCTTATCCCATCTCTTCATCTTTTCTATCTGTTATGTAATTATCGCAAAAAAGAACCATTACAATCAAATTAATGTTTTTTTCACGGATCTAATTACCACTTTCCCCCTATGCGTTTTCGCGTCAAAGTATTGTGATATTGGTGAACAGAAACTATCATTAAATTTTCTCAATTTAAGTAAAAAAAATGATTTAAAGAATAACCTGTTAAATCCAAGAAACAAATTTTGTTTCCATGCGGATTGAAACATTGTATATCCAGAGGATGTTAGTTGTTCACGGAAAAGGCATTTTTCATCCATCCCGTCACTCTGGAAAAATTTCCAGATATTATGTTGCAATATATACATTTTATGAAGCATGTTAGCTGAAAATGATTACTGTACTGCTTCTTCAGTAGAATTTAAATTCTGTTTCAATGCATCATTCAGAATTTGTCCATCATTAAAAATTTTTTAAAATACTGGAAAATTGAATGTAATGTGAATGAAATAATGAAGTATGGAAGTTGTAGAGATATCGATGGTACTATCGATGGAAGAAGTTGCTTTATAGTATTTGGTAATGGTACTCGTTCTAACCTTTTAATCTAGTCATATATTAATTAGATATCAATGCATGCTTTGAGGTAAAAGTGAATTAAATGACTCATTTATTTTTCATGTGTTGACTTGTTGAATTTCATATCGGAGTTAGATTCGAAGGGGAAAAATTTATTTTTATTTTTATTTTCTGACGCTTAACATTTTCAGTGCTGATAGCATACAATGTAACCTCCGATAAATTGTAACAAAATAACACAGAAGCAAAATAAAAATTTTCCCAAATGCAGTAATAATTTTCCCAATGTAATAATGCTAGAAATATCCCCATAAAAAAAATTACTTTTATTAAACAATAACAGTTGAAATGCGAGGACTATTCCAGTAGGCGGTGATGATAAATCATTTTTTTTTTGTGATTTCGAACAAAAACTCTTTCAATTGGCTTTCACAGTATTCTCACACAATAGGAATTATGAGATCAAATTTCTTGCTGACTGCGGAATGTAAAAAATATTCTGATGTCATGCAATAAATTAATTCGCTTCCTCCTTATTGGAAATATCTTTTCATTTTATCTTCATGGAAAACTGATTTAAAAAAAAAGAATCATAATGTCCATTATACCGTTTCTCTTTTCAAACAAATGATTCATTCGTAAGCCAGAAACAAGCATATCATTTGACTTTTTTATGAAAAAATGAAAATAATTTGGGGAAAATGAGTTATAACGAACAAAAATTGATTTTCCGGAATATTTTCTCTCTCACTCTCCTCTTTATCTTTTGCTTCCAACTGCATACGAAATTGTTCATATGTTTTAATAAAAAATTTTGATTTGAAATCAAATCTAAAGATTTTATCGCATAAAAATTATTTGAATTATTAAATGCTTACTCTAATTGCAAGCCTTTGTCGTTTATTGAAGCATATAAATTTACCGGTAAGAGCATTTTCCATCCGAATGCGTCCTTCATTATCCGCATGTATTAGAAAATCGGCTGAAAAATTGCATCCGTTCCATATTTAATTTATTCACTAAAATTAAACAATATATAGAAAGTTGAATTTTTAGCTTTCACAAATTTCAAATTTTGACAATTGATTTGCCGATAACTTATCAGTTATGATCAAAATGACCTTCAAAATGAATAAATAAATAACAAACTTAAACAATGATTGAATTGTTGCCCGCGCGCATTGGCATGTTTCAGAAAAATCTGTACAAAAGCGGAACTGCATTGACTGTAAAGTTGCCAAACGGTGGTCGCTTCACCGATTGGCACCACGCTTGCCATTTGCGTAATTGTCAATAGCCTAAAAATTAAAGTCATCTTAAACGACAAAAATTAAGCCATTCTTCATTAACAGCTTCATTGGATTGAAAAGAAATTTATTAAAATTTACATTTCTTTTTTTCAAGTTGACGAATTTCAGAGTGAATCATGAACACGAATAGAATTAATGTTTTTTCTTTTCATTTTGCATATGAGCATAACTCAATCAACTACAATATATTTTGAATTTAAATCCGATTTTGCATCTTAAAATATAAATCCACCGAATCAATCCCGGAAAAGGACTTTATTCTTGATTTTGTTTTGCATTCATATAATTGCATAATCAGAACAAGGAAAAATAGAAAACTTCAAATTTTGGCGATCTATTGGAAGAACTAAAGACTGTTGCGGCTTTATGGATCATATCTGTAAAGGATATTAAGTTGGAATATCTGTTTTTAAAAATGATGGCGTTTTTAATAAATTGGAAAAACTTTGATTTAATTATTTATAGTTTACCAGTTGCTTAGTTTAAAATTTTCAGAGAAATGTTTTCCTTAACAGTAAGCTTTTAATGTTGTGCAATATTTCGTGTTCACAGAATGATGGAAACAAAATAGGAACATAATTGCAAAAGGAAACTTTTATGAATTGAAGTTTTTCAAACTGTATTATATTTTATAAAAATCTGAAAAGCACTTTAATGTTTTACGAAAATGACTAAAAACAATTTTATATACTAAAACACTAAAATTTAGCTTTTAAAGTAGAGAAGCAACATTTTATCAAGTAGAAAGAATACAAGCGCAAGGAGAAATTTTTAAAAGGATTTAAATTAAATTCTAATTTTCAAAAATCCTGGAAGCATTTATTTTGAATAATTGCTCCGAGTTTGCCATGAAATTTTGATGTTCACGAAGGGCATAAATCAATGATTCATCCAACAATTACAGATTTACAGAAAACTAATTCATTCGTATGAAAAATAAGAAAATGAGCAAAGCATCAGGAATTCGGATTCTTTCCTTCAAATATGAGTGTATGTGACATTAGTTAAAATGATTATTGAAATAATTTCAAGCACGAAATATTCTGACTTCAGATTAAAACTCTTTTAATATTCAAAAGTAACATTCAAATTTTGGTTAAATAAATATTGTCATGTTGAGAGTATCGGATCCATTAAGTGCGCTTATTTGATTGAATGTTTAAAAATGATGCAAATTAATGCTATTAATCAAATTATTTATTTTAATTAACCGAAACGAGACGTTATTTGATGACAACACTTCAACTTACTCTTCCCCTCTTCATTCCACCTTTCACTTATTTACATGTCTCATTAATATCCTCTGTTTGTAACGCTAATTGTCTGGTCGCACAATACAGACATGTGTGCACATTATAATGGATACGGTAAGTCGGTGGGAAGGCCATAAACTGCGAAAATAAAGTGCCAACGCCGAGATACAATGCCATGTATATTTTTCAACAGTTGGAGCCAACAGTAGTTTGAAATATAACAAACGATTTTTAAAATTTTGAAGTCGCTGAAATGGCGACAGCAATACACCGTAACCAATGAGAAAGTTTTTTAGGTAGTGTTAATTCAGAGGTCGATTTTATTGGGATGAAAGGAAGCTGTTGGAAGTTGCATACATGTTATTTGTTTAATAATTTTGTTTTTATTTAATGTTAATCAATAATTATCATATATGTTTCAAGATTCTACAATTTCCTAGAATTTCTCGAAGATTTCCCTATAATTTTCAGTAATTCTACTTTGTTTTCATTCTATGGTATGATAATTTGTAAATTAGAAAGAATGAAAGCACAAATGAAGTAATTTTAATCTAAAAAATTTTAATTTGTTGATGGTATGCGATCTAACACTGTTACAATAAGAATGAGATTCATACCAACTTGGAGTCAGGTGATTTATAGTTGCTCTCAAAAATTTTGAAAATGAACTTTCCACACTATGCAAATACACTAATATACAAGAGAGAAGAAAGATACAATCCTTAGTTTAAAAAGCCACAACAAAAAATAAAAATAAAAGCTAAAATAGATCGAGAATTGGAAATTGGAAAAAATAAATTTATTTGAATATAAGAGAAGTTCATCACTAAAATTATTTTTTTCCCTTTTTTAGGATGGATTTCTTTGTTTAAACAAATAATCAAATAATCGATGCAAATAACTAAGTCATCAAAACTGAAACCGAAAGTTCAATTAGATCAGAAACAATTAATTTCATTTGATCTTGCGTGTACCTTTCCAATTTACAATTTTTTTAAATTTCAAATTTATACTTTCAATTTTTATTTTTCTATAGCTTACTAAATTTCAATGAATAAAAATTAAAGTACAACGGAAGAGGAAATTACTTATGATTACCTGACAAAATTCAGAAAGATGTTGTAAAAATAGTCGAAATACTCGGTTTGTCTCACATAACGCATCGGCATCACTCATTACGTACCACTACCACAACAATAATTTGCCTGTTTGTGGCTATTGTTTGACTATCTAAAAAAAACAGATTTTATAAATATGAAGGTGGTCAAAATTACAATATAACTTACTTTTTTTTCTGATTTTACCTTATTATATTCAATTTTTGTTCTTTATTTCAGATACAATAAATTCGACTATCACCTAAACTTTTTAGTATTGTCAAACATGGTGGTCAATAATACTAAATGGACTTATCCAGAATTTTTCTGGAACAATCACAAGGATTGGCTATGAGAACTATTTTCGGATGGCAACAAATTTGCAACGAATATTCCATTTGCGCCTTTTCGGCTTACTTCTTATATGAATCATAAATAGCGAAAGCTCTTAGCAACATTATTCTTGCATTTATTGTTAAAAAATTTTTGCAATCTCTTTGAATCGCTCGAACACATTTAATGTTTAAGGCTAAGGTAAACTGATGCTTTGCTCTTTGCAAATTAATTTACGTAGGCCGTTAAGAACCTCTTTTCATAACATTTTGAAACCGAGCTTCGATTTGTAAGATATACGTATGAATTAAGATGAATTTGAAAATTAATTTTTCATGTAAAAAAAAGCAGCTAGTTGATGAGGGACAGGCCAAATTGAATAACCGATTAAAATATAAGGGGAAAAAAGAAGAAGAAATTAGTACGAACATTTTAGAAAATCGCTTTTTGATTGCTTCTGCTCAAACTACTTTTTTAATGTTTGTTTTTGGGTTAATATATTACATTTGTAAAAATTTTCAGTTTAGCCTGGTCCTCATCAACTAACTGTTTTTTTTTTCGATTTTATAAATAATTTGTAGATAGTATTTCGAAGGCACTGTTCAATTTGTATGCAACAGAAATATCGAATAGTGGTCAGAAAATAATAAAAAGGTTATGCTCACATAAAGTCCCGAAAAAATCTGAACGAAATACCAAAAAAATTTCGGTATGAAAATATTGCGTTAAACAAAATTTTTTCGCTGCCATGCGAAATCCCGAGGAAATTCGGAAACTGATTAAATCATGGTAAAATATACTAAAGCAACAATTATTTTCAACTTTATTTCACTGCAATAAGGATTTTTTCTTTCAAAATAAATTGAGTTGTTTTGATTTTACCATACCTGCGCAGTGAAACGGTCATCTGCACGGATGCGCAGATGTCACAAATCGAATGGACGTATGGATAGGGCTATAGCTAAATACTACATATAACAGGGATTTTCACTTATTTCAGGAAAATGTATTCTGAACAAACGGTACAACGCCAAATGATAGTCGTTAACGGATAATTTGAGAAAAGGTTCTGTTCAGAATAACAAATATATCCAATTTCATAGATGTTTAGTCTAATTTAGCATCGATTTTAAAATAAATCTTAATTGATAAAAACTTCATTAATTATTCACTGGAAATTTTGTAACTCTACTTTCCAGATTGAGTTAAAATTAGAGCTGCAAGAAAGCTATCAAATGCTTCACAAACAGAGCTCTAAGCACTAAGATCTATGCTTCATGATGTTTTCATTGTATATTTTTGCATCGATTTTAAAATAAATCAAATTTCTTGGTAGTCTCAGATTTCAACAAAGAAAAATCATTTTCAGCAGTGTTTAAATTTGGTTTTTGAAAACTAAGAATTAAAGTATTTGCGATTATCACTTATATATTCAAACGTAATTTTGTAAGAACTTAATTTAGAGTTTACCAATAACACCTAATTCCTAATATACTGTCCGGTATTCCACATTACATAACATGGAAGTATGAGAAATGTAATACTGTCAGATGAAATTTAGTAAATGAATGGTAAATGCTTAATTATGAATGATTTGATGAAATGGTAGTACGGTGTTTAACCAGTATCAATGTGATTTATGGAAATTAGTGGACAATTAATAAATGTTATTGGTAATAATAAGGCAGGCGCCAAGCATCCCCAATCCATGTCTAAACAATTTAGCTAAAGAGGTAATGGAGGGAATAAATACCACTGCATGTTTGCTATGATACGCAAAAAAAAATTTACATACCTTTATTAGCGTCCATAAATCAGCCTCCCACAACAATTAGCAGTGATGTTGCGAACAGACTGTATGCATGTGTGTGTGTGTGTATGTATGTATGTGTGTGTAAGTATTTGATAGCTGATAGAAGAAGATAGCATGATCAGAGGAGGGGTCGAGCGAGATGGGGAAGTTCGGATGGGTTTTGAAAGGATAAATACCTGTGTTTGGTGCACGTTGAATCAGAAGGTTAGGGGGAGGAGACATCGGGATAACGGGATGAAAAGGGGGTGGGCTCATTTCGACTCTCTACAGTTAGGTGGGACGGAGAAGATGAGTTGCGATATGCTTGCTTACAAATTGCTTTGCTGCGATTGCCTCTATTCGAAAATTTTCCGGTAGTTTTGGATGGCTTCTCTCTAAAGCGTTCCAGTAGTGTCAAACTTAATTAGATACCCTCTCCCGTGATTCAAAATATTAGACTGACTTTTGAGGCCATTTTTGAAAGCATTCTTTATTCAATAGGAAGAATGAAATTTTAGAACTGATGAAACTTTAAAGAATACGAATTTTAACAAAATTATTATCATTGAAGTTTGGGAACGTCTTCTCGAGATTTTTATTAATGCAAGACACAAAAAATTCTCTTCATAGATTTAAGTCAGAAGTTCAATGTTTCGATGAACTTGTTTCTGATTAACTTCGGTAGGATCTGACATGATTGATTACTCAACAGATAAGATATTAATCCATAAAGGAAGTTTCTTTATAAGCGGTTGCGCATAAGTTGATAATACATGTTCAATGATAGACTTTTTGCTGGACGATGAATATGTTCCCACAACGCATGAGATTCATAATAATTAACAGACTGCAATTTACTAACAGTTACAAATCCTGCGTTTTCCTACATATAACTCGCCTTATGTGCACATCACTCAACGGGATTGGAAGATTCAAGAGATCACCGAAGCATTAAATTAACCAATCGAAAAATGATCCATCTCTCAGCTTTTCATTAAAATGGAAGACATAACACCACCCCGACTTTGATATCTCTGGTCCTGGCACACGCTTACAACAGATCCAAAGATTTACGAGTTAATACTAAATTTAGAAAACTAAAAACCTAGGAAATATAAAAATTTTAATAGTCGAGAAACCATTAAACGCGATAATACTACTACGTTCAAAAACTTCAGCCAAAAACTGGAAAAAGTACATTGAAGAAAGTTGGCTTTATAACGACCCAATAAGAAAAATAAGTGTTCCAAAACACTCATTTAAATTTTCGCTAAAATCACTATATCAAAGATATTTCAGCATCACTATTTCCATATTAGTGCCAGAGAAAATATATAGACCAAAAACTAAAAAAAATGGACCAAAAACTCAGCTTTTATTAAAAATCATATTTACGGAGGAGAAAGATGATCTTGTTTACACGAATTATTATGATAAGATACTGTCATGTGAGCACCGCTTCAACAGTTTCACAACATTGCGACATTCCATCCGAAACAGTGAAGAATCTTAAATAGCACTCATCTCATAAACTTTCAAACCACTTATCCTGAACATTATTTGAACCAGCCATGTCAGACACAGTAAAGCACAGGTGATGAATGAAGCCGCATTTTATAGTAAAAATCACGGGTACTAATAAAAGCAAACTGGAAATATTCCAATCACAAAATATCATAACAAAAAAAAAATAACAATAAATAAACAGAAAAGAGGAAAAACAAATGAATGAACAAAAAAGGAAATAAGGTAACTAACTACTCAGATACTATCACAATACGGAACAACAAAAAACTGATATGAATGGTTCCTTTTCGGTAACGATAACTATATCTGATTAATTCACGAAGAATTGGAATATTTAGGAACAATAAATAGCAAATCCCGTCAATCTGAGTATATCACTTATTTAATGAGGCAGAACTAAAAGAAATTAACTTACATACGCTTATTTATTTATGAACAAAACAATAACAACAAATGAATAATGCTATGAATAATAAATCATGGAAACTGAAACAAGCAAAAACTAAAGCTCGGAACCATCGTGTGGTACACCGTCTTTTTGTTCATCATCTTTCAGTTTCTCGTTTTTCTTCACATCAGTCGCATCTTCGAGAGATTGCGCATCCCCTGACACTTCATTTGATTTCTCTTCCGAGACCGTTCTTGGTTCCTCCATTGTTTCCGATAAGGTTTCATTGCTCTCAGCAGTTGTTTCCTTAGTTTTTTCTTCCGTCTTAACTTTTGGTTTTGCAAATTTCATCTTATTTAATAAATATTTTACTTCACGATCAAGCGACATTAACTGAAATCGAACCAAATACATTAAAAATGTTTACAACTGTGTCAGTTGTGTCAAAACAATGCTGTTACTGTGAAGCTCTCAACTCTTGATCTGATCAGCCCAATAAGCAAGTTTTTGTCTAAAAATATACTGTTTCCAAGATTGTTTCTGAAAATAAAGCCATCATCTGTCTTTTATTTCTGAAACTGAAACTATGGAACTCATTTTACCATTTACTAAATACTGACCTTCTCTTTCCCCTCAGTGACTGGAAGCGCTGGTGAATCAGTTGGTTTTAATTTACTCTGCAACTCCATTTTCGCCGTAAGCCAATTCTAGAATTTACATATATAGTCCAGATGATTTATTATAGTTACTGCACTTCATTATCCCATTTTAATGTTGCTTTTTTTTCACAATTTTTTCGCTTCTCAAATTAAGAAATTTCGAGCATCAGTATTAGTTAGTTTATTTGCATACCTTAGTTCCATCAAGCAATTTGCTTAAAGTATTGATTTCAATTTCTGTGAATACTTCGGCTTCAGTAAGATTTTGTGCAAGAAGCAAGAACATTTCTGTGTGATTGAACATTGAAATCAGTTCAGCCACTATTGCAGGACGTTCCTGCAATAGTAAAATATTAACTGGAATATGCTTAAACCGGTTTATAACAGCAAAAGTTCGTTTTGAAAACCGCAGAGTTACCTGTTCCTCTGTTATACGGACTTTAACTGGTTGTAACAATTCATCGATTGCCTTCTTATTTTGCACAAATTCAGCTGTTGGAGTATTAATATCAACATCGTCTTCCAACCAAGTTTTCACTTGCGATATCTCTTTTTGCAGCGCGACATGCTCATCAGCAGTTAAAAACCGCTGTAATAAGTTTCCGAAAGTTGAATGATATTTTTGTGAAACTTCAAACGCAATTACTTGAAAATAAGTAAAAAGATCTGTACACTGAATTCATCCTGCGTAAGTTTGTCACTAAGATCAACAGCTAATGATTCAAGATCATGATGCGCTTCGTCACGAATCGCTTTTTCTTTTTCTTTCTTCTCAAATTCAGCAATCCTGAAAGTCATATTTCGGAAAGTTAAACTGGAAGAAAGTGCAACCGACCAACCCTAAACACAGACTGATATCCCATCAGAATTACCTGTTCTTCGCAGCAGTGATTTCACTGCTGGAAATTGGCTGGACATCCAGTATGTCCTCCATCAATTTCAGGGAAATTTTGATTTGCTGAGGCTTTTCGTTTAATTTCGTTTCTGCCACATTTGTAACTGTCTAAAATGAAAACAGTGCATTATTTGAAAGAAAGCAAAAAAAAATATTCCATAATTTAAGATGATGAGATTTCAGTAGCAAATTCATAGCTCTACAGATTTGTAGGTCCTAATTTGTATGATGTGTATATTTCGGAACTATCAACAATTATAATTTCAAATTCAAGTTACTTTTCCCTTTTCGGATAAAGCTAGTTTGTTGTTCATTGATAAACCGGGCAAATCAAATAAAAGATGAATGTAAACTATTTTTTTTCAGGCATAGTATTAAACCAAATATGCCTAACAAAAGTAATTAAAGAAGCTCCGATCACAACGAATGTCAGTTTATTGCTTGTAAGAGAAATCAATAAACTAATAGTGCAATGAATGAAGAAAATAAATAGAATTATCAGTGAAATAACTATGGAGACACACTCTGTTTGCTTCCGCTGGCTCGCTCGTTACCTGCAATGAATTGAGTTCTTAATTTATAAACAGGAAAAATGTTTGCAATTTTATAACATACGTGAATCTATAAAATAACCATGGACTAACATTATCGCCTGCAGGCTTTTCGATTTTACTTTGATTTTCCGCAGTACCAATAGGGTCATGGCTTTTATCGTTTATTTCTTCAGATTTTGAATTATCCTGCTTTTTCTCCTTAGTTTCATCCATTTTATTATTTGATGAAAATAATCCAGTAATTTTTCCAGCAAGTGCTACAAAAAATGAGGTATACGAAATATAAATAAAATATGTTAAAAAATCATTTTATATCAAAGTCGTCGAAGTACTCGTTAAAAATAAAATTTCCCATTAGTTTGCATAAAAAAACGAAATCTGCAAAGCTTCTATAACTTCTTAAATACTTACAAGCAAGTGTCGACTCTGTTTTTGGTGGTTGTTCTAACAACATTTCGGCTCCGTCAACATGCAAAATTCCCGAATTATCCAAATCGAAATGCGTTTTTATTCCCTAAAAGTGAATTCGATACCTTATATTGACTAAATTCACAAATTCCTGAGGTAGCTGAAATTAAATAAATTTAGATAAAAACAAATACCGTAGGCGAAAGAATCTTGCTCAATGATTTATTTAGAGCACAATTGTTCATTGAAATTATACTAATAGATAAAGCAAAGAAAATCAAAGCATATTCGAAACAGACAAAAAACCTTGAAAATGGTGCCTTCTTTTGCTGTTTCTTTTACATATACATCTTTAACACCGCCTATTTTAATTTCACTAATGTTGAATGAGCCGAATTCCCTAAAACATTATTTGATTTTATAAAGGTATAACTATTTGTACGTTAAGTCACATAATTCAAAGAGTAATAAAAAAGGTAGATTTTTCAAACTCCTGATTTAAATAAAAAATAGCGGTTGAAGCACCTACATAAGCTGATTTGAGCTGAGCTGCCGTATTTCTCCATAATTAATATTCATGGAAAAATCTTCCGTGAATGAAGTGAATGACAAAACTTTTTTAGATGCAGGTATAAACGATTTCATTGGATATATTGGTCGACGTATTAACCGCCTTGCGCCTGTTTCGTCCTTGCTATGAGCACTAACAAAATCAACCTTAAATAAAAAAAATGATAAAGCTAAAAGTCCGATGAAGGACATGGAGTTTTGAAGTCGTTCATAATCTTATAATTTACCTAATCTACAATACAGTAAATCTTAGTTTTGCAAATAATCTCAACAAAATATCACATGAAAGTTAACAGACCTCTATTGGAAATATCTGCAAATCACGTACATCGAACTTCTTGACTTTGAAACCCTTACTTAAATGCGCTGCTTGGTAAACTGCACCAATTGCAATTGCTTCATCAGTATTCAAGAACTTCCCCAACTCTTTCCTCCAAATAAATCAATGAAAAACTCGGAGAGATCCAAATTTTAGAATAAAAAACACTAATAAATAATGCATGTTCTTCAATAAAAAAACTCTTACTTTTTGAAGAATTTCTGAACAAATTCTTGGATTAAAGGAACGCGACTCCCACCACCCATCAGCACTACCTGATTAACCTGGAAACACAGAACACTGCGTCCATGCAGACGTCACGAAAACAGTTTGTAAATATGAAAAGATTCTAATGTGAAAAAAAAGAAAACAAGAAAATCAAATTAAACCTTCTCCGGTGACAGATCAGCCATTTTTAAAGCATCCACAATAGGTTGCACTAATTTTATTTCAAGATCTCTCATCGCATCTTCCAGCATTGTTCTGGTCACTGACATGGAAAAATCCTGGTGTTCGTGGACATTTTCAATCTGTGCAGTGAAATTGGTGTTTACCGAAAGCACCTGAAGTAAAAAAAAATCAAAAAAATCGATTTAAGTTATGACTGCCTGGTCATGAACATAATTGTCACTGCCTGCAATAGAACAGAATTGCAACTTGTAATTACTTGAAATATCCGAAATCACTGTCGGTAAAACATACAATTTTGACACGCTCTGCCTCTTGTAACATTTTCGCCATAGAGCGTGGATTTTTTGTTATATCGGTTTTGGTGTTTTTCGTTTTGCGAAAGTTGTCTATAAAGATAGCTCGCAGCCTTTGCGTAATTTCAAAACCACCAGCCATGCGGTCATAGCTGTAACACATTTCAAATTGGAAAAATTTACATTGATCCGTAAAACTATTAAATGTGTGGCCTTCGAGCATTAAAAGTGCAAAAATTCAAAACAATTATTTCCTTAAAATTACCCGACTCCTAGTGTTGTCATAACTGGATTCTTTTCACCTCGTTTCTTTTCCTCCACTAATACATATTCTAACACCGAAGCAGTAACTTTTGTTGCTCCAACGTCATAAATTAATAAAGTTTGTGCATTTTCAGTGATTTCTTTCCTTCGAAATGCACCATAGTTTATTCCAGCAGCAGTATGATCATTCAGCAACTTGAAAGATAGAAAAAGTCGAAAATAATACACATAAACTGTTCAAAATAAAATTTATAAATAGTATAAAGATTAGAGAAAAAATGGAATTTATTCACTTTCAAGATAATTTTTCCTTAAAGAGAGACATCTTTAAAGAAAAAAGATTCGGTGTTGAATTTCCAAAAAGGTAATCAAAAGAACAAATCAAAATCAAACCGCACTTGCAGTAAATTCAATTCGGCGATTTTAGTTGCTGCAACCAGAGCACGTCGTTCTGCCTGATTGAAAAATACTGGAACTGTAATAACCACATCTCTAACAGGCTGTTTCGCAAAATTCTCAACCACTTCGCGACATCGTCTCAAAATCATTGCCACTATAGACTCAACACAGTAAATCTCGCCATCCCTACAATACGGTTTCGGCAAAAATCAACTTAGTTTTTTATTTCTTAAGATATCTTAAATATAGAGCAACGTCTCTGACAACTTTTAAGAAATATATGAAATTTACACATCGAACTGCACGACATCTCTAGCACCATCCAGAATCAATTTTAGATGCGGAAATCGTTTTTTGTAAAGTGAAACAATTGGATTGTTGGTTTTCTTGCCCAAAAGATCCACCAAATGAGTAAAAGAATTTTTCGAATATTTAACCGCCTAAAAAGTTCAAGAAAAGATGGACTTAGATACCAAGAATGTATATCTATACAAACCAATATACACAACGAAAACTCGGCTTTCAAATAAAATCAATTTTTGAAATATGATACTTGATACAAAAACTTTTTAGTTTCGATCGTATTATCAATTCTTTCATATCTCAATCAGAAAAACTTTCAAGAACCTTACGTATAAAACACTTACGTAAGACAATGCCGCATCACCAAACAGACGTTCGTTATCTTTAATAATGATTAGGTTTGGTGTTTTCCTACGTGCTTCTCCATTCAACACTATTTCCATCGGTACACCTGGTTTCACCAAAGCCATTTTGATCCACTGCGAACCAAAATCTATGGACATAGCTGCAAGCGACGCATCTATAAAAGTGAGAAATTCGTTATGAAGATTTTACAGAAAAGCTTTTAGCTCAAACAGAACTTCATTTTGCAACAAAAAGTGTATTTGCATTAAAAAGCCACTGCAACAAAAAGTGTATTTGCATTAAAAAGCCACAAAACCTGATTGCTGTATATTACTGCTAACTCATTAATCTCCAACTTTTTGGCTTTCCTTAGCGGTAAATTTGATGGTTTATTTTTATTTCGTATGATTTAATGATTTGGTGTGCTGCTGACAACGCAATGCATGCTGACAATTTTTTTGATCATGAGCTCATGACATTTGCTAAAACCATATGAGAATCAAAATTTTGAAACAGAATACCCAACTGACATCACTAGAAAGATGGATCTTTCTGCTTCTCGTGGTGATACATAGTTAAGCCTTTGAAGTCAAGCTTTCACATAAAAGTGAATCTGCTCTTGCAGCTAAAATGAACATTTTACCTTTCCACTCCCTTAAATTCTCAACGCATATTGCAGTCATGTTCAAAAACTAGAGCTTATTTTCCTTACTGTATAGTAATTTGGAACTAACCCGATAATGAATTAAAAAATGTGATGACAGTAGTTAAGCAAAATAATATACATTTGTAATCCATTGTTTCATTAACCGCGCTTAACGAATATAGAACTGCCTGAAAATGTATAACTACATTGCATTTTAAAGGAGTTATATTATAGGATGTCAAGTTTTCATAAGACACCACCGAACATTATGCCAAAAGGCATTAAGTATTTCAATGTGCAGAAAAATGTCAAATATTACAATCTTTTAAAAGACACAAGATGCAACACTTAGTAACCTCCAGAATTCACCAAATCTTCGATTTTCACCAGTTTTAATAATGAGTTTCAAAACAAGCTTAAATTTAAATCGAGAGCCCACAGGACTAACGCGTTTACATTGCACACCAACCATAGGATTATTTATCCTCATTTGAATTCATTTCCGAGAATTTTAATATTATCATTCCCTGATCTCATTTACACGTTCCAACTTTCCTTGCAGACTCGTGCAAGAACCGCACCACAAAGTGTCTTATAAAACAGCACAACCGACAGACACTATGCTGACGAGTGCTGATTTTGGAACTGTCAATCTCGCGGCCCGTTAATAGCAGTTCCTCGCGGTATCATCCCCTCGAACCACGTCGACTCCCAATCGGCACCTTCCCACCACTTCCAGTAAGTGATGTCTTTCTCCTTCCAACCATCCTTTGCACCGCTTCACCTCGTCGTCTACTGTCTCCCATCTGCACGCATACTCTCTTCACTCGCTAATACATTTTGTAGCAAAAGAGCGAGGTCAAATTTTAGGTAGCGCGTCCCTTGAAGGGTCATACGAGAACTTGGGTGGTTTCACTGGGTGGTCCATTGAGAGCTTTAGGGGAGAAGGAGTGGGATGGAAGGATAATTCGGAATGAATGATGCTCTCTGGACCTCCAAACCAACGTCATAACATTGCTGTGGAGGTCGTGCTCTCTACGATCGTCGTACATTCTTTGAAGCTGATGATTACCAGTGATAGTTTCGTCGCATAACAAGTTTTCTTGCTAGTTTTGTTGTTAAAGGGGAATTTTCTTCCTCCAGTTTCGAGCTGTACAATTTTTAGTCCTGTAAAACTCCGCTTCACCCCCCATTTGAACTCTCTCATTTGCCCTTTCAATGGCGAAGTCAACTTTTAAACTGTGCGTTATGATATTATATATCAATTTTTAGACCTTGTCGGAATTAATAGTTATAGTAGCTTGAATGTTCAAGCTGTTTTTTTTTCTCAGGATAATATGTCTCTCTCACTCAAATTGTTTAGTATTATTCAGTTGTTATCACACTGTTTTGTCTGCACAAAATTCCCTTGGCCTTAATTCTTTGTACCACATATCATATAATTTTCAACCATATGCCGCCATTCTCGTAGTTTTTTTCGTCCACCTTAAGTAGCATTCTTTCAGTCTTTGATTAAGAGATGTTATTTTCCGTATCGTACTAAACCGATTAGACATACTGCAGTAGCAGTCTTGGCTAGAAAGGATCTCATAATAATGTGTACTTTGTATAATCTCATTTTTTAAGTGGTTGTATTTCTAATTTTCTGCCCTTTCATGGAGTGCAATAAAAAATGTTGCAATGTGTTGGTAAGTGGCTTAACATATTAGATGCTGTGTTGGTCCATCGCTTAATTACAGAAACACTTACCATTTTACGCTTGTTCATGCCGGATTCTCTTCGGCCACATACTTCCTTCGTACGTATCCGTTTCCACTCGTCGGCCATAAATTCTACATATTTTTTTGAATGTCTATTCTTAAGAGTTGAATTTATTCAATATGGCTGAACGTGGAGGTTTTCGAGGCGGATTTGGTAGTGGCGATCGAGGTGGTAAGTGCTTCTTATGTTTCTGGTATCCTAAAAAAGAACAGTGTTGAGGAAGAGTTCGTTAAAATTCAAGTTCGTAGGTATTTCATTTCATGGTGTTACACTGCTTGCTCGATCTGATAAAGTTTTTGATGGAATTTTACATCCGCTGTCTTTCCTAAATAAGGGTTGGATGTGTTCTAGACCAATACAACGGGAAATGTTTCCAATTCAAATTATTATGGTATTTACGCGTTTCCTAAAGCAAAATGAAATAATGTAGGTAGAGGTGGTCGTGGTGGTGTTGAACGAAGTCGTGGTCGTGGTCGTGGTCGAGGTGGACGTGATGGAAGGTTAATACTATTTTCATTTAAGTGGTGCTTATGTTTTCAATGGTCGATGGATTTGTTGATATTTGCTACAGTAGCGAAACAGTAGTTTCACTTGATGTAAATAATATGTGGCCAGTTTTCTTTCAAACCATGTTGACTTTCTGCTATATGCAGGGATAAAGCCTACGCAGGGAATCTTATCCCTTCAAATTTTATATTTATCCCTATTGTATGACGTACTCATCACTGTTTCCACAACTTTCATTCCTGATATTTAGAAGTGGAAAAGAAGGTGATAAAGAATGGGTCCCGGTAACAAAGCTGGGACGTTTGGTCAAAGGTCGAAAAATCATTTCACTTGAAGAAATTTATTTGAACTCGTTACCAATCAAAGTAAGTATCTTTCGTCCACCAAAGTTAAGTAAATCTTTTTTAAAGTTCTTTTTTCAGGAATATGAAATTATCGACATGTTGCTGTCTAATTTAAAGGATGAAGTATTGAAAATAATGCCAGTGCAGAAACAAACCCGTGCTGGACAACGTACACGGTTCAAGGTTTGTAAAGGCATAATGATTAGAACTGTAAAGCTGGTAAGTAATGCTTGCTTGCAGATCTTTGAAACATCTATAAAATCGCTATTCAGGCCTTCGTTGCTATTGGAGACCACAATGGACATGTAGGGTTGGGGGTGAAGTGTTCAAAAGAAGTAGCAACAGCTATTCGTGGTGCGATCATTGCAGCAAAGTTATCAGTGATCCCCGTACGGCGTGGATATTGGGGTAACAAAATCGGCCAACCGCATACCGTCCCTTGCAAGGTATTTTTTATTTGGTTTGAGGAGAGAGTTAAATGTTTCAATCATTATATTTGTGTATAAAATATCTCAAACTTTTTTTAAGGTCACTGGAAAATGTGGTTCAGTACTAGTGCGCCTTATTCCTGCTCCCAGGGGCACTGGTATTGTATCAGCACCTGTGCCAAAAAAACTGCTTCAGATGGCTGGCGTGGAAGATTGTTACACGTCCGCTGTTGGACAAACTGCTACGCTGGGAAATTTTGCGAAAGTAAGTTTCTTGTTTGAGATGGTTGAATTGGAATAATTTGTAATTAATCGAGAGCTGAGTTAAAAGGTACGGTTGACACACATTGTGGCCTGAGTCTTTTTGAATAACTCTCCTCCTTCCATTGGAAGGTGCATTATGGTGCAAGACCGAAAAGGCCTGATAGTATCAATGGAACCTTTTTTATGATTCAGGCAACATATGCAGCGATTCAACGTACCTATTCATATTTAACGCCTGATTTGTGGAAGGAGCAATCTTTAGAAAAGACCCCATATCAACGTTATTGGGAATTCCTTGCGCAAAGCGCACCCATTCGAGTTTGATGAGGATTTTTTATTTTTTATATTGATTGTTGAAAAATTAACATGTATATGTCACAATTTCGTTGTATTTCTCCTGGATACTATTTTGATAGGTTCAGGGAATAAATTTTGATAAATTTATATTCAAGAAAATTGGATTCTGCATACTGCGCACACAATTATAAATAATGAAATAGAATTTACCTAATTACACGTATATCAATAACGATTGGATGGTTCTTTATAAACTATCGTCCATCTGGCGGGCTGTTCGCAATCGTCGTCACCATCGGGACACAATCTGTTAAAGGTTTTCTCTGGTTTGAAGCCCAGGATTTCTCTATCTTCTTGTATCCGATATGAGAAAGTTGATGTATGGGTACCAATAAAATAGCGGGCATGTGCGCATATCCACTGCAACGGAACATCTAAGTACGCCAACAGCAAGAAAATCTAATCAGATTTGGCGTTAGCAAACGGGTTACTATAAATCAGGAAAGTACAGAACCTGATCAACAATGGAGACTTCTCCATCAATCAAAGATGAGTCGTTTAGGAATCGTTCAACTTGTGTGTCGGACGGCAAGAGACTGATAAGGGTATTCACTTCCGCAATTGGAGCATCGGTACATAAATAGATAGTAGTGAGGCTTTCCTTTCGCAGAATCACAACAATCTTCAAGAATGCCAGACTTGTTAAACAAAGAAAAAGCCCGGATATTTCGTCCCAGCCTCCTGGTCCCATAGTTTAGAATAAAATATATTCACACGATGTTCGAACTATATTTTCATGTATTTAACACTCAAGCAAGCACTAAAACCTGCTTGGCGGTGCCATTGATTGATGGTATATCAGCACTATGAGATCGTACAAAATCGCGACGTCTCCAGTGGACACATATATAGTCTCCTCCTTGCGCTTCACCATGTTCCTGGAAAAAGTTCTTCAGCTGAATCAGTTTTAAAAAGATTTCATTCGATGTATTAAGCTAAAATGACATACTTTCCTCGTTGTCTTCCATGAGTCAGAAAGCAGAGTTCCATCTCTCACATCATTTGAGTTCAATCGTTCTTGCCTTAAATGTGTATCAAAACTTTCAAAAATACGTCGAGGAATCAAAACGCGACATTTAGCTTTTCTATTTCAAACGCTGCATGAGAATTTCAGAGTGAACAGTTTCAGAATGATTGATCAACATCCCAACTCATTTGTTAGGTTACCTAAATTCATCAGCAACAAGACGCAGGTGCTTTGCGTAACGCATGGAGCGCCTCGCTTCCCAATAATGAAAATCACCAAAATGTGAATGAAGCACCGTTTCTGCGCGATCAATCATCAATGAATTCGCATGGTGATGGTCTTTTTGAATCATATTAGCCAGTGTCTCTGAATCGCCTTGAATTGAAATGCACGAAAATTTGCGGGCATAAACATTTTCAAAGGCAAAAAACCAGCCTTTCCTGAAAAAAGTATTCTCGGTACCAAATTTGGTCTTAAGAGGATTCAAGAATAAACAGTGCAAAAAGTCAACACCAAATCAGGAAAAATAATGACTTTCATTCAAAGTATTTCATCCAATTTAATGCTCTGGAATCGTACCAAAGTCCATCAATGAATTTGTAATGAGGATCATTACTGATGCAGTTCCGCCGATCATATTTAATTTCATATTTTCCACCAGTCCATCCTTCTGCATAACCTTGTAAATACAATACTTCATCGATAGTATCGTAATTCGTTTCTAAAAATAAAAGCTGCAATAAGTTGAACTGTTAACAGACTAATTTTGTAATTATTCTTACTTTAATCTCAAAAGGTTATGCGATTCTAACCGACTTCGTTCTCAATAAAAACCAAAACATTACATTCATTCCTTCTTCATTTTCTATAACTTTAAGATGTCAACATCCAATTTCGGCAAAATATATTTAAACTCAAGTTCTTTGGGTAAGGACTTCTCCTGTAGCATGAAGATAACTAAAAGCATACCTTTTAAAAATCTGTGAAACTCAATCACGGGAACAAATTCATTAATACTCTGAATGTGAAAAAACTTCGACCAAGGTATTTTCAAGTGATGTCTCCGCCAATGATAAAGACCACCCCATGGAGGTAGCACAAGCACATAATTATGACCACGTTCTCGCAAAATTCTAACTGTATTTGCTATTCTGTAAAGCGACATTTGAATAACAACTCATAACAAATTCTGATCGAAACCATAATTTCTAACGTAGCATGGGGAAAAAATACAAATGAATTCATTTTGACACTTAATTATGTGTAGTCGTAAAACCATAGCAACAATTTAAAGTTTTCAGCCTTTTTGCTTAATGATAAAGAGAAATCGAATTTAAAGTTTTCAGTCTTTTGCACAGTGATAAAGAGAGCTAACAAACAAATGGATTCTGAATTACCTCATAAAAACATCACGACGTAGGTTAAATCCTTCTCCGTAATTGACGTCGTAAATTAGAAACTTCTTTTCATCTCTACTGACATCATTTGCTAATATGGCAATGCTTTCATTAGCATCACAACAGTTCATTATAAACAATAAAACAACAAACAGGATGTAACCAGAAACCAGTACCGAATATAAAGATCTGAAGTGTGCAGTATCTGGCAGCATTTCGATTTTATATCCTCGTTCAGGAATGAAAACCTAACCATTTTCACTAGTGAGTCATTCTCGTTGCAAGAATCAAGAATGATAGATGATGAAATCCCGCTTACCGTCTGTAATCATCATGTTTGGTGACAACAAAGTAATGGTCATACTCAACTTTAATTACAAGAATTGCAAGGCATGAGAGATGAAAATATAAGCGAGTTCTACAGAGCAATCCATCCATGGACTATCCTAAGAAAAAACAATTTTCCCTATAGTCACTCAGTAATGTCGCCACATCGAAAGAGAATACGTGTAAATGCCGCAACCCTCCCTCCACCTCTTCCCTGACGGCATGACCAAAATAGACTCCTGTTCTATTGCGGCCCGTTACTGACCGTTCCGACATGAAAACATATTTCCCATTGGTCGTCAGTATTAAGTCGGAATTGTAGGTTCGCTTGAATGTTCGGATTAATTATCTCTGGAAGTCCTTAAGGAGTTTGTGGGATGGAGGAACGAGGACCGAAAAACATGCAAATGTGTGGGCGAAGACATAGAATAGTGACATAAGCCGCTTTACTCAGTGCAAATTTACGGAAACTTTTTTCCATGAATCACTCTTACCAGCTACGGGGATGTTCATATTACGATACTGTGGATTTTGCGCTCGATCTGTCGAGACGAACGCAACGATTGGAAATCAGTCCGAAATCTTGGACGAACCGGTCATAATTGAACCTTTTCCGGATGTCACTACTTTGCAGCTTGCGCATCCATCAGAATTGCCGGGAAAACCTGCACAGCCATCTGCAATGGTGCCGCTCCATGCATCAACAAACTGGGAAGTTTTTGAGGAAATTTCACCGGCAAAGGTTATTTATTCTCATTATAATGCTGTCAACGGGGCTTGAATATAGATAAATTTGACGTTCCAGTTACTGACTTTTCCCCTTTCTTCATATTTTTATTTCATTGTTTATTTGAACTCTGGAAACTTTGTGTTTGTTTTAAACAAAATCAAGAGATTTCCCTCACTAAAATGATTAAAATTACAGAAAGTTGACGTTACACCATCCTTCTTTCCTTCTGATAAGCTTGGAAATGCATCTGACGAACAGATTGACATGCACAGTGCACTGGATAAACGCATCAGTTCTCGCGAGTACATCCTAAGCATTACAGATGACGAACTTTCTCGTTTTCCTATTGCATTTATTGAATCATTTTATCCAGACCTATCTCCTGGTTGGTATTTTAATGCAGTTATTAGAAATTCGTAACGGATTTGTATTTCTCCGTAATTTACAGTATGGTAAGAAGATTTTCGCATTGCATATATTCTAGGTGAAATTATGCAACTGGAGCAACGATTATGCGATTTGAAAACTGGATTTTCTTGTAGTGAACGAAGTTCGGAACCACTTTCAGTAAAAAGTGAAAATTTTTTGAAGTCCTACCGTCCTCAACTTACGATCTGTACCGATGCCGGTTTTCAAGTAGATAACAAACGCAGTAATCAAAGTGGCTTCGATATTCGTCAGTTAATTCTAGCTTCTCAAAACCGAAAGATAATCCCATTAGATTGGAAAGTTATTGAACAGTTACAACCTTTTTTATCAGTCATCGAATTTCAGGTTTGTTCTGAAAGTCGGTTCACTTTTTTGCCTCTTCGTTTAGATTTTCTGAATTTGTTGAATCAAAGAGGATTATGTTTAATGAGTTAAGCAGTCTTCATAGATACAGTTTATACGTAAGATGTTGTTGGGAACGAAATTCTCAAAGACTTCATTCTCCTTTGAATGATTGGTAAAAATTTATTGATATGTTTTTGAGAGGTAATTGAAAATTAGTTGTTTTATTTTTCCTTTCAGAATATGGCAAAAAAAATGGGTTTTCACACGCTTTTGCAGAAGCAAGAACCTCATTTACCATTATCAGATCCCGCCAACTCGCGTACAGCTTCATCAGATATATATAATGCTCTAGATCTTAACCGGTTTGCAGATTTAAATTTTCAGATTTCGTACTAAGACAAATGAAAATTGCATATAATAATGTTAATTTTTTCATTTTAAAGGTAAGTTTTACTGCTCACGTTGCAGAAATACTTATCCTTCAACTGGAGAGTCGTCATTCTCTGCTAATAGTTCATCGTGTTCTAAGGATATTGCTAAACAGAATGGTATGTTTTTTTTAATTTTTAAAATGGCCATTAGAACTCTTAAGACCATATTTATTGGTAATTGAGTAGCTGTATTCTTGGATACAGCTTCATGTACGCACTCGTGAAAGAAAGACTTACAATGCCAAACTATTCTATTTTTTTGCATTATTATTATCGGTGATGTTAGATTTCTGATCCTAGCTGTCCAGTTCTTATATTCATTCCTCTCTGCTCCAATCGTCGATAAGGCATCTAAACGAATTTTTTGTGTTTACTGTTTTATGATTGAAATTCATGTAGTGTTTCGCCGACAGAAATATTGTATATCTTCATTTCAGTCGTGAGTGTTAGAGTAATCAGTTGCTGATTGTGTTTCGTTGCAGCAAGAGAAAAGTTATCACCTGTAATAAAGATCGCAGATACGGAGTCAGAAAATGTTGAAGTGCATGAATCGAATAGTTCAAATGAACAAACAGTGAAATCTCTTGTTGACGATTTATTATTGAAATTGTAAGAAAAGGAGAAGATATCTATTTTACAGATTCTGCAAAGTTTTTTTCCAAAGCAGCATAGGGTTACAGGACTGCTAAAGTCTTTTCCGTAGTGTCACTCCTTATACTCGCTCAATCTTTAAGATATGCATTATTTTTACTGCAGTAAAATTATGGTACTACTTATTTTTTTTTGCGAAATGAACTTGTAACACTAGATATAAATCTTGTTTTGCAGATGCTAATTTTTGCAAAATCGTATTTATAGAGTTTTTCACAGTTTTCGGGCATTTTGCTGCTCAGTAGCTCTTGTGTTTCAAATATTTCGTATCATCTTCCCTCTAAATTTTTCGCATTTCATTTTTTGACTAACTTCTTATATTTTTGATTCTCGCAGTTTTCCTCACTTTTCACTTCATTGTGATGTCTAGTCACTGGTTTGCAATGCCAGTGGAACTATTTGTCTGTTTTTTTGGACATTTTTGTTCAAATATCTTTTTTATCTTTGTGCCTTAGCTTGAATTACTTTTTTAAATTTGTGTGTTTCCAAGTTGTTGTTATATTTATTACCTATATGATTAGCAGTCTTTAGAATTTACTGCGTTCTTCTATTCACTTTGTGTATAAAATATTCGAAATTATCCTTACAGCAGTTAATTTATTAAAGTACACAATCTCCTATTTAGTGACAGGATTAATTGCTTTGAAACGTCGTCATTAATTGAGACTGGCGGAAGTTAGAAGACACTTAATTTTGGAGGAATTAACGTCAGCACAAAACATTCTGCAACAATTTTCGTTGCATTTAGTGAAATCCTGAAGGTGACTTCCTTTGGATCCTTAGTGAAGAGATTTTAATGCTGGTGATAAAGATTTGGGCTCTCGCAACGAATTGCCGAAAAATGCGAAGTGTGGGCTTGCGGCGGAAGACGAGGTTTTAGTCAACTGACACAGGTATGTTGTTAGGAGTTCTTGTTTTTTTTGTGGCCAGAAAAGCATGGGTCGACATAATTGTGTTTTGGTCTTGTCACATATTTCATTTGATTGTTGTCGATTGATCACGCGGAATAAAAAATTAGTATGGTTTGAGGTGTTACCATTTTCTTAACTTTTTTTTACGGTGTCGAAAAATACGATACAGATGAGATGACAACTCTTCCAACCCTCCATGTTACTGGATATTATTTTTTTAATTTGATTGAAAGCAAAATGAGGAACGGGGTTTTGAATTATCGCTTTTTTTTAAGATTTAGAAGGCATATATAACAAGCAAATGTGCTGAAACTGTAGAACGCTCAGCAAGTCAACTGACCAGTGAGAAAGAACATTGAACTATGTAAGGAAAAATGAGAAACAAGAAAGAGTGGAAATTTATTCACTTTAGGGTTCCGAAATGTTAATTGCTGTTGAATAAGCGATCATATTTCAGAAATTATTGCCCATTAAACGATTATTTTCAGGAAATTTAATAATTATCTAATTCATGTTTACTGATTCCATGTAATTACTTTGATGGCTTATTTTAATACCACCGATCTCACCGCTGCCGAATTAGAGGATCTCGCCTTTTTGCGTGCACGTCGTTCTGGAATCAATGAAGATGTTGAGGTAAATTTTACTTTTTCTTTTGTTTTTGGATTTGTTATTTCTGAAATCGTTTTGTATAAAATATTTTTAATTCAGACGATTTATTATAAGTATCTTTATAGGAAATCCGGTCAGAGCTGGATGAAATTAACGCGCAGTTGGCAACAATCGATATTCCTGACGAAGAGTTAGTTTTTGTTTAAGTTTTTTGTTTTACATTTTTCTTATGGGTAGGATTTTCTGCAGTGATATCTTAAGGTTTGTTAAGGTTTGTATTTCAGATACAGCCCAAATGGAAGGCATATGTCTATAGCTCGGAAAAATTTTAATGTAGATCCCAAGAAGGGTATGGAATATATGATTCAGCATAACCTTATTCATAATTCACCTGCATCGGTTGCAGAATTTCTTTACAAGGGGGAAGGTAAGTCTTTTATTAATTTAGTTTTTTTGCTTGGCATAGATTGACGTGATAAAAAATATTATATTATCTCACTTTTTACAATAATTGAAACCCGCAATAATAATTTAGGGAATCAGAAAAATAAAAGCGTCACTGGACCTATAAAACATATTGTCGATGATATCTTATGTAAATGAGATTTTTATCCCTCATTACTGCAAGATTTGTTTAGGTTTACGAAAAAGTGCTGTTGGCGATTATTTGGGCGAAAACAATCCCTTTAACCTAGAAGTGTTGGAAAAGTTTTGCGAATTGCATGATTTCACAGATCTCATCTTAGTGCAAGCACTGAGACAGTTTTTCTGGTCATTTCGTTTACCCGGTGAGTCCCAGAAGATTGATCGTATGGTTAATGCTTTCGCACGTCGTTATTGCACGAACAACCCAGGAGTTTTTTCTAGCGTTGGTAAGTTTGATGGAGTTAAGTTTGGAGAGTGATCTAAAATTTTTGATTCACTTATACGTGTCCCATTTCTTTCCTTGTACGTGATCTTCTTTTCGCCCTGATGGAAGAAAAATTTTTCTCTTCTCTAAAACTCAATATTGTAATGCACCAGAATGTCGGAGTATCATCTCAAGCCTATTTTTCATCAAATAATAGTTCGCATCGTGAAGACATTTGAAACTGATTTACCATATTACTTTTTTAATCGAGCCCACTGATAATAAATGTAAAAAATTTTGCATATCATATTAGGAGATTCGCGTAATCTTGGGTTCGTGTTTCATTAGTGGTTAACAATTCAATTACTATATAAAGTCATGTTATAGATACTTGCTACATATTGTGTTTTGCAATCGTAATGCTCAATACTGCACTGCATAATCGTAATGTGAAAACTCCATTAACACTTGATGGCTTCATAACGATGTATCATGGTATTGATGAAGGAAGAGATGTTCCTAGAGAATTATTAGAGGTAATCGTGCTTTCGGTTTAAATATCACTGTTAGATTAAACGACAGTTTGGCAGTAAATATTGATTCTATCTTAGGAATCTAGGCATAGTTGTAAACACGTGTTGCAATGAATTTGCTTAATTTCATGATTTTTAAAACTTGGTCCAGTCAAGAATGAAGAAAATGAAGATTACAGCTGATAACTGTGGAATTTAGAGTTATTTTTGTCTTTTTTCGCTTTTTAGAGTATTTATGAATCTATTCGGACGGAACCCTTTCAATTTCCAACAGATGATGGCGAATTTTATAATACATTCTTCAACCCCGATCGAGAAGGATGGTTGTTGAAACAAGGTGGTTTTTTGTTGTATAGAATTTATTGATTCTTGCATGCTTTTTGTAAAGTTTTAATTTAACTAAGCGAAAGTATTAAAAGATAGTGGTTTACTTTTGCTGGGAAATATTTATTTTTTCAGCATCTTCGTTAGCCACAACACGTCCATTTTTAAAGTCATGGAAGAGACGGTGGTTCATTTTAGCTGAGAAATGTTTGTATTATTTTGAACATACGACGGTAAGATTTTTCACATATGTATGGAGTTCTGAAAATTTATTTTTTCTCATAACTGACTTAACGTTTAATTCACCCTGCAACTAAGGTTCACAGTGGTATTATGAACGCGAAGTCCCATTTAAGTCTGACTTCTTTCCAGAACACTGAGACATTTATTATTTATTTACAAAATCGGTCAAGTTATTTTGCTAAGAATCATTAAAGAAGTGCTGGTATAAGTTAAGTACGGTGTATTGAAGGCAAAAGAGCCACGAGGAATCATTCCTCTAGAAAATGTTCATGTTCGTGCCATTGAAGAGAAAGGCAAACCATACTGTTTCGAAATCTACAGCGATAGCAGTGAGGTTTGTATTTATCAGTGAAATTTCATTGAACCAGTGTCTGAAAGATGAGGTTCACAATTGTTTTGTATCATTTGAAATATTGGTGATACTTATGATTTTAATTCGGTTTTTTTCAATTTATTTGATCTTAATTTTATTTTAATCTTAATTTAGATATAAAGTATTAAGTCACTTCGAAATGTTCAAGTATTCTGATGCAGTTGTCTTATTTTATCATTTTGAGCTTTGTTATCTTTTACTGTACACAACTATGTACACAACAATCCAAATTGAATCTTCTTTCAGGTAATAAAAGCTTGTAAAACAGAACCAGATGGAAGAATGGTTGTAGGTCGGCACACTTCTTATAAAATGTGTGCTTTTTCGCAAGAGGAAATGAATCACTGGATAAGTGCTATTGAGTAGGTTTCTTGAGTATCTAAAAATAAATGCATTGGATGAGTGTTACTTCGGCATATCTGTCTAGAGTTACATGTCTCTGTATTCTATTGTTCGAAATGAAGCAAGGGAAAATTTTTATTGCATTTTTGTTACTCGCAAAAGTTAGTTTACTTTCAGACGATCAATAAATTACGATCCGTTTTATCAAATGTTGCAGTTGAAAAAGATGAAGCTGAAAAATAAAACTTAGGAAAATTTGTTTTTCTGTGCTATCGTGATAGAAATTTTAGTGGGATAGTGCGCATGCAAAGTATCCGAAAACTACGTATACACTTTATTCTTTTTACTGTATTATTACTGACATCGAATAATTCAGATAGGCAAATTCACTTATTTAATATATTGTCTCTTGTGCCTAATTTAAATTAAATTAATAGTTTGTGTTTGATAAAAATACATGTTTGTACTGACCAAAATCCTAAGTGGCAAACAATCAGTTTTCTACAATTATCGTGAAGGACCATCTGTCACTTGCAATTCCACATTGTAACATTCTATTTTCAAATAGCTGTGGTAGTGTTTGTCAAATGTTCATCTATCTGTTCTATTTGTTAAAGTATATAGTAACAAAATACTTATACATTATTTTGAGATATTGTGGTATAATCCTGGTTTTGTGATTTTGCAGTCGGAACGGGTTTTGCTTTAAGTTTCAAAGTTGCCGCTTAAATACATGAAATAGTTCTATGCTACAAGAATAGGCTTATATGACTTTCCAGGTGCTATGAACATCTTAAATGAAAATCTCTACTAATTTATATCTTACGAAACGATCCGTTGCAATCGTTATCGGTTTTTGTCAGTTTCATTATCTTTATACGTTATTTGCTCAAAGATAATTAGTTCAAGAAAGTTAATGACGTAACGATGTACAAAATTTACGTAATTCGCTGATATGCTCCGTTCATGCATACAAAATAGTTTAAAGTATAATTTATTTATTGCACTTGTGCTGTATTTATTTCACTCTTTTTAATATAATCAGTTATCATAATATTGTGTTGTGTTACCAGTGCAGTGACTTGGTCGGAGCAGAAAGGACCGCTTCTAGCAGTGTCTTATGCGTATACATTTTTGTGCTCTTAACTTCCAATTTGTGAATCGTTGGTGACTGATAATAAAATTTCATATTAACTTCGTTTCATTCAAATTCTTATCTTATTGCAAACACTGTTCCTAATATCAAGAAATTGAAATTAATTTAAAATGTTTCTCATTATCTCGATGTGTGGTGGTCCAAAATGCTCAACGTGATGCTTATAATCACTGTTTATAATAATTGCTTTCTGAAGGATTTACATGGTTAAGAATGGTAACTTTGTTTCCTGTAACCTGTAACAGTGCTGCTATTGAACGGCCGCTTACTCGTCCCATGTTCAATCACGTCGGTTAAAACAGTTGGCAAATATCTAGTTGGTTTGCGTATCTAACAAAACTAGATGAATATAACAATTTATAAGTTGACAATACGTTGGCGTTGGCTGATACGACATCAGAAGCAATAAACGTACGCTAAAAAATAAAGCACTTAAAATGCTGTAATGAATGTGAATAACCTTTCTTCAATAATTTCAATTTCAATCAAGAGTACCGGTGGCGAAGCGTCATCAAGAAAATGAATTACAATAGGATCATATGCAGATCGAATAATCTTCAAATCAAAAATCAAGTTTTGCTCTGATATATAAAATGAAAAAGTTTCATCTTGATGAGGTTTCTTTGTCAAATCTTATTACTCCTAAAATTGTTTCTACAAAAGAGCGAAGACGAGTTTACCAGAATTACCAGAATTGAACTACCAGAATCTGATTAGAAAAAAATGGAATAGAAAATTGGAATGCAAATAAGCCAAAGTAAATAGAATCCACTGATGTATCTAAAATAGAATATGCATGGCAAGTTAAAATGCCGGCTTTTATAAAAAAAGAGATAAGAACAAGATGATGTTGTAAATCACAGTGCTGTCATTTATAAATCATTATAAATAAATGATTTATACAAAAAGACAATTTAAAGCTAATTTCTGATACATGCCGAAACAATAAAATCCAGCTGACAAGGTTTACTGAGAGCTAAATTAAATAAATGGACATATACTGCCGTGACAAACACTATGAATGTCCAGGGACTAGCGAATAATGAATATAGATGACAAAATATTAACTGAAGTTAATTTTCAATTGAAGTTAATAATCTAATTTATAGAATATGAAACTTCTTTAAAATATTATGAATGCATATATAGAAAGAAACTTTTTCTAGAGATTATTGGTAATACAATGCGATCAAGTTTCCATACCTACCAAAAGAAGATGAAAATCAGGTCGAAATATAAGAGCGATTAATTCTGTAACAATCAGGAGATGCACAGTAAAGTTCAGTTCCCCTATAGTGAAGTATAGCAACTATATTAATAACCCTCCGAAATTAATTTATCAACAAATCAATTGAAACTGAAATAAAATAATGAGAGTGATCAATTATTCTACTGTACAACAAATAGCATTAGTTGTTTACTGTTACAAAGATATAATTGCTACTACAAACAAAAAATGTTGTTCATTTCTTCGTGATAGATATAATTAAGAAACAATCGTCTTCCGTTTAAAATTGTGACAAATTTAGCAGTTGAGGAGATCAACTTAAAGTATCATGATAAATCAGAGAGCATCAGTTGAATTTTACAACCAAATTGCCGACAAGTATATATGATGATATTGGTGAGTGAAGATATTCCAATAGGTTAAGATTTAATTAAACTGTTTGGAAGGATCCCAGTTCCACTTCAGACTTATGTAAAATAATTAACATTCAAAATAATCAACTGTACCAATCTATTTATGGTATTTATTCTATTGTTGATTACTACTTCTTGCTAATTCAAATCCAAGTTATGTACTATTTTGAACTGCTTGCAGTACACAAGAGATGGAAGGAACTCAGGAGCAAATGTAAATGCCAAATGATTCAAAGGATTCGCTTATTTTTAAGAAACAGGTAAAGGTGGGCCTAGAAATTTGAATTTGATTTGGAAACTCTATTAAGATAGCTATAATCTCTTGCACCAACCACCGAATTCATAAATACAAAAACAATTCATCTAATAATATATATCATACCATCCTGGAAAAGATTTGTATCGCTAATGAGAATCGTAAGTCTGATATGTGGTAGGGGTTCTACTATTTACCTCTTTTACAGCAATCTGGGCGAGCTGTAATTGTTGGTCTTAAAATTCTTTGAACTAATTTAGAATAAATAAGAGAAAAGTTCATAGTACATAACAGTTAGGCAGAACATCTAACTCTTTTTTATAACCTTGCTATTGGAAACAACTCAAAGTAAAAAATTGGATAATATCTTGTCAAACGGATAAATAGCTCTTGCATAAAAGCATTTAATCAAAAAAAAAGAAAAAAAAAACATTATTCATTGCAGGTAAACACCATATCATAAGAAAAAGCAGCTCCCTAAAAGATCATTGTCGTGGAAAGTTTTTTGAAAAGAGATCTTCATTATATAGATCCAACATCGATAAAGTGAAATAGTTGGAATTTATATTTGCATTGAAAGTAAGGCATTCCAGAAAGGTTGTTCTTTCCAGAATTTTTAAAAAATAATTTCTTTTTCTTCTTCCTACTAAAATGACCGAAGTAAGATTTGCGATATAGTTTCAAAAAATTTCCTAACATTATTTGTATCAGAGGATGTTCAGAAAAAAGTATGGGTACATTCACGTGTAAAAATGTTGGAAAATGAAACGTTTAGAAAATATTTCGCATTAGAATAGATAAACTGAAACATTATCTTGCTTAATCAAGATAAAAGTCACAGGAAGAAAGATTAACACATTAAGGGCTACTAGGAAGAGTAAATAAAATTGGTTAATATAAGTAAGTAGAACATGGGATTTTTTTTGTTTTCAAAAAGCTAAGTGTTCTAAGCTGGTGATTCTACATGTTGGGCAGAATATTGGGGCTTATGAAACTAAAATTAATCTCCGGACTTTTCATGAACTGAACCGATTTGCTTACTCAGGAAACAATAGATGCAGTCAGTTGGATATGATATCATCGTTTGAGAATCGTCAACAATTTGAGACGCACAAATCTCAGTTTCCATGAATCCTGAATTGTAAGTGGGCAATGCTTCTTCAGTTTCTGCATAATTATCCTCATCAGAATCCACTTCTACATCATTTAGATAAAGAGTGTATAGTTCGCTAGCCAAATTATTTATCGAACTGCCTTCTTGAGTATTGTTGACAAATTCTGCGATACACTCATCAGCTTCCAACTCCTGAAATGTGTAAATGATTGCTGCAATTGTTCAGTAAGAGCCAATTTCAACCTATTCATTGAATAGCAATTACTTTTTTCCTATAAGAACGCAAAACAATTTTCCGTGGACGATATCTGAGATAAAGATAATTTGGAATGTAAAAATAATGACTCTGACAACAGTATAGGAACTGTAAAAGTGGTTGGAAATCTATGTTTTTAAAAACAGACTCTGATTAAATCTGTCGCCCGTATTAGTTCAAAGTCAGCTTTTAAAATCGAACATGCATTCAAGGTAGAATGCATTAAAACAACAACGCAGCACGCGACATGTTTGCTGTTTGAACTCTTAAGGATATCACACATGATTCTGATGTGTTTCTCATCAGCCATTTTAAATACGTATTTGGGTTTCCACATCCCATTCAACATATATAACGTAGTGCAAGCCTCATTCTTGTAAATTGGGGAATCCTAAAAACATTATGATTAATTGAATTCAACAAAATTAGTTTGATTCAACTGTTTAATTTAATTACATTCGTTTTGCTTAAACCGCACTTATTTGGCTTAACTTTATAATATTTCCAGCGTTCTGAACTGCAATAGACAGTTTAATATATTTAACATCGAGATTCTCACGAATGGTATAAAACAAATAACATTAACGGAAAAGCAATCACATCCATTCTTTAAGATTGAGTTGCTTATGTTCACGTTTTAAGTCTCTAAATTATTAAGGCAAATATAATAATTTTAGTGCTTGATATTTTAATGGATGAGTACAGTGTCAACGAGAACCCAAAAAAAGTTGAAAGTTATCAGTTGATATTCTCCACTATAAATTTAATTTAACGAAGTGTTGCTAAAAACATGATGTTTATTATGGCTTGTCTCATCAGTGAAATGCTTTTACTTCACTTCATGTGACTCGCTTCCATCTATTTTATCCAGAACATTTGAATACAGCAGTAACTCACGTCATTCAGGAGTTTAAGAAGCATCAACACAATTCCAGATTCCACCATGGATCCCACGTATTTTATGTATTTTTTTTTGGACAGAAGATTTTGAAGAATTGAACAGGCTTCAAGAACAATTTCTTGAGCTGAATGACAAGTGAGAAAAGGTACGATCTTCTCAATAAATCCCATTTGAAGAATTGCCTGAAATTAAGTGTTTTCAAGTGAATTTAAAGATAAAATAACATATAAAAACATATATTTCCTTGTCCTTTCGCTTTGCTTTCCCTTTTTCACGCGAAAAAGAGAACAATTTCCACCACAACTTATTAAAAATAAAGTCCTTATTACTTAATTTCTCTTAACCAAGAAAGTTACAATTCATACTACTTGCAAGATCTGTTGAACGAGCTCGACAGTAACAGTTCAATAATATTTAATAAGAATAAAAACAGAGCAGTAAAATTAAAACTTGCAAAAAGAATTTTCTTCTTTTCAAAATCGGCAAAAAATTACAATAGTGTTGCTGTTATGTTGTTTTACAAAGTATCCAACAATAAAAAATGCTGATGCAGCTTCAAATTCAATTGTGCTGTCCAAAAATTGAAAAATACTGTTCACATAGTTATGTTCAAATGTAACAACAACATCTTTGTTACGAGCGATTTCAATCACGATGTTCAAAACAGTTGCACGGATTCCCTCGTCCTGGATAATATGAATTATTTTACATTGTATGAAGGAATATCAAACGTTGCCTCTACAAATCTCAACCTTTATGTGACATCGAGATATATATAAAGTGTCTATCGTAGAGTAACAACGTGTGGCTGAACTAAAAATTAGAAAGAATGGTCTCTTATTTGCTCATTAAGTTTGATAAAACTTCCAACAACTCAATAATGATTAATAGGTTTATCTTCATAAAAAAGATGACTCCTGTCAACTTAGCGATGCGCACATTTGTTTTCTCAATCTTACAAATTTAGCAAAAATGCAAAAACGAAACCTCATGTTGCAAAAGAAAGCAAGAACTGTTTGCAAGACGTTTCAGAACAAATTCCGGAATAAGTTTATGGTAGCACATGCTTTGTAGTAAGGATGTAACTGAGTGCGTAAGCTCAAGCGATATTCTATTGTGATGCTTCGCTAACAATTCGGTTAGACGCAAAGAACCCCAATTAGCAACATCATCGCGCAGACTAGGGCTCTTGATAGCTATTTGTGAGCACAGTTCAATACCCTGAATATTTGCAATAAAGCGTTCAACTTTGGGCTATAGACTAAAAACCTATTATACAAAGTTACAAAAATAAAATCCGTTCTGTTTGTTCATAATTTTTCTGAAATGATAATAGCATAGTATCGATCAAGTGCTGCACGTGAGTAATGTTTTGAAAAGACGTACAAAATAGAATAACAAATGTAAAAATACTGTACCTCTTGAATGATAAAGAAAAGGTCACGGTGCAGAACAGCTTTTATTCCGTCTTTTAATCCTCGTGGTATCAAAAATTGCAACTGTCTTTCTGTCATGTATTTTACAAATTCTAACATAGCATGTGTAGCGTGATACTGGATCATAGCATTCTATAAAATAAACTGTCAAGCATAATTTAAATAAAGGTGAGGTAAAATACTCGGAAAAGAACTCCAAATACCTTTCAAAGATCCTTTTTTATAAGAAAAATAAAACAACACCTTGAACTGCATTCCTTCGGTCAAAATCATATCCAGTCCTTCCCAAAACATTTCCATAACTGGAAGCTTTTGAATATCCAAGAAAATATTTAGAAGATGGAGACTTAGTTGGATAGTTCTCACCGATGGCGTTGTTGTTTGCACTACAGTCATAATTTCCATCACCCTTGATTTGTCACATGAAAATAAAAAGCATTGAAAAAGGGAACAATCTTGAATACTGATTTTGGAACCTTCCAAAGGCTGGTATCGTACTACTGAGCCAAGCTAGAGTGCTCGAACCAAACTACCGAATAGATGAAGTAAATTGAATGGTTTGCAACATGATCTTATTTAAGAGATCAATGAGTAGGCTGCAGGCAATACAATTAAGGATTTAATAGTCCTAATATCTTAGCTAATATAAAGGAATATAAAGGAAAATATAGCGTGATCGCTAGCAAACTTTATTTCAGTGAACAACTAAAAATAATTATACTAAAAGGTTGTCGGCGACTGAGACATGCTATACAGTTTACGGCTCGAGCTGAATAGGCAGAGACATCTTCGTCAGTTGACGTTTCATCCTCAAATAAAAAATCAAGTGTAGCCCAATCCTCTTGTGCGGCGTATCGAGCATATTCTTCCTCTTCATCGTATTCATCGTGTTCAGTGTTTTTAGCGTTTTCAGCGTTTTCAGCATTTTCAGCGTTTTCAGCATTTTCAGCGTTTTCAGCATTTTCAGCGTTTTCAGCGTTTTCAGCGTATTCATCGTGTTCGGAGTACTCATCGTATTCAGCGTACTCAGCGCACTCGGTGTACTCAGCGTGTTCAACATCCTCAGCGTTTTCAGCGCGGTTACGATGTTTTCTTTTTCGCTTTATTCGCTTCTTCTTCTTACCCATAATTTACCTCGTTTTGTAATATCGAAAATCTGAAGAAAGAAAAAGAGATGGAAGAGTACTTCAAGTTTATTCGTGCGCACTTTATTAAATGCTAATTCAAAAATTTGAAACATCTGACCCTAATTTCTCTCAAATTTTCAGTAGGAGAGCCTCTGCTACTCCTTTTGCATTTGTACTGATTGTTTTAGCTGGCTTCTTACAGTTGTTTATACATTCAAGGCCGTAAGGCCATAGAAGCAGTCATCCTTTCTTTCAAATAGAACAGAACCAAAATTTATCTGATCATTTCAGATTAGTAAATTCTTATACCATCAATACAAGCATAAAGTAACGAATGATACAGCAGTTATCATAACAGATATTGCTTAAATTAAAACCCGTAACAATCACGCCACTACAATACTTAATTTTTTAAAAATGTTTTCAGTTTCCAATGTTTTTATTGACCAATTTCTACAATATTTGAACAAAAAATATGGTAGAACTATGAAATTTGCAAGTTTAAATATAATTTCACCAAATTCCTCATAGATGATACTCATTCCACTGCGGAAGCCACCACACTAACAGACATTCACGTGAGGAAAAGAGATAACGTCTCACCGACTAGTTAAAAGAATGAATGAATGAGATTTTGAGTAGTTCTACGTCAGTGGCACAGTCAGGACATACTGTTAACCTCGTCCCTGCAAATTTGCACGTAGGCAATCGATAAACTCAATCTTATTGGCGGACCGTATGAGATGAGAATGGCGGTAATGAACAGTGTCGAAACTTTAAATTTCCGTTTCCGATGAGGATTTTCTGAATTTCCAGAAATCCCGGGATATCTATCCTACATAGCACGCTGTCTCACTCCTGCCTGCACGAGCCCTATTATTAAGAAATATCATCACTCTCACCTAAAATTGTTCACACCACCTTCCCGCACTAACTTTCTCCCTGCTAATATTTTGGAATATTAAAGAACTAATGCTGATATTTCATTAAAATGAATAAGGTATGACGAATATGAATAAAATGTTTGTCCTCAAAAATCAGTAATTGCAAGAGGAAAAGCCGGATGATTTTCAGCTCTTGATTGTCCAGCTCAACTCTCGACTGTCCAGCTTTCCTATTATTAAACTGACCCTCATTGAAATTAATCTAATTTTTCCAATTAACTTCATTTCACCAACTGAGAATAGAACCGATTTCGAAAGCACTGCTTTCGAAATCGGTTCTATTCTCAGTGCAACTGTCCATTTTCATTTTCTTAAATTTTCGAAGTCTATAAGCTGTGGGTGGGAGCAGCGTTGCATTTATTATTATTCAGAGAAGATTAGAGTGAGAGATTGGGTTGCCAAACGAAGTTTACGTGATATGTAGCGTTCGTAGCAGACATATCGCGTCTTTTCTCACTAATTTGAATTGTTCCGTGAATTACCTCGTAGATCAGAATTGATACGCAGCGAAAGAGGAACCTGTTTTGACACTTGGTGACCTCCTTCCTTTGTAAACAATGATGAGTGCATTTTAACATCGTGTCTTGGCTGTTGTCACTTGAGAAAAAATGAATTTCTAACGTTTTTGACTTCGCTCTCTTCCCTCTCAAAAAATCAGGAATTTATGCTCACTACTACTGCTATCTGAATCAATCACATTTTGTGATTTGAATTTAACTCTGACAAAGTTCCAACAACTCTGAAATTATACAATTTAAAGGGTATCCGTTTTAAAAGGCTTTCAGATCGGAATTTCAAAGATGCTGCTGTGCACTATCGGTCTGATATAAAGTGGTGTTTTTCAAGAGCATTCAATTCCCAGCTTTTTAGTCTGACATTTCAACAGAATAACACGGAATTAACACGGATTACAGAACTTGTTTGATGGTGTTGAGACAACCTATTTCTCTTCCAAAACCTTCGTCAAATTGCAACCTTTGCTTCACCCAATACACTTATTCTTTTGTACGACAGCGAAGTAATTGCTTTCCCTTAAATTTTGTCAATAACTGAAAATAGCTAAGAGGATAAATTTAATATGATTTTGATTCTAGGAGACGAGCCTCGGTCTATTTCTATTTTTTTTTCAAAACAATTTAACATTAGAAGATCATTTTATATGAAATAGAAGAAAAATCAGATGTAATTATGGATAACCATACATACATATACATATATATATATATAAAGAGAGCTCCAAAATCAAAATTAGGAACCGTCGTCAAAATTTATCATTATTTATTTTTAAACTGTTGACTTCTCATTATTTGATGACTCAGCAGGGATTATCAAAGATTTCTTGCACCACTGGTCGAAAGTATGAACTATGAATGAAGAAGTGAACCAAAGTTGATAATTCTATCGATGTTATCATCAGTTCTGCTGATACAAGATTAATCAATGCTGTATTGATAACTGATTGAATTGGTGTTCATAAATATCATATACGGCGCTTGCTCCTAAAAGTTATCCGCAGCGCCTTACAATTTGGTGTATTACTGTGACTTGCAGTACGTTACACCTCACAAATTTCAAAAGATGAATAACTTAATGTGTGCTTCGCTGAATGTCAAAGCCATTAACTCATTAAACTTGGCGATATAATTAGATATTATCTGTTAACTTCATGTTTATTATGTTTGAGATTTTTATAAATTTTATTTCGAATTCAGGTGAGCATTTTTTATGCACTACGAATTATCCGATGCTTTAAAATCATAATATACACTGAATGTTCTCTAAACATACGTGATAGTTATTGCGCTGATTTAACAAAATCAGATTAATGAGATTCTTCCTGGAATGTAAGAAATTTACTAGAATCGTCGCGAAAACCAAAATAATTTTATAATAAATCTGTTAAAATAATTAAAATTGTGTTGTAGGGGTTAAATTGCCTCAAAATGTTAAGCTTTACTGAGCTCTCTTTGTGTCCAAACGAACTATTGATAGTATGCCTGGATGGTATGGTAGGACTATATTAATGGTTTATGCAGTATTTACTTTTTTAGTATCATCAGTACCAATATTATAAACGGTCTTCACCAGCAGAGACTGACTCTACTCGTGATATTCTCTGATATTGTTTTATAACTTCAGTGAATAAATTGTCCATTAATCACTGAAACCTTTTCCCAATCATATTTGTCTGTACCAATTCACTTCCAACATCAATAAAACAATTGCCAAGACAATAATCATAATTCGTACTGTTGCACAAAGAAATGATATGCGATGAATAATAAAACTGAACTGTATTATAACAACTTTAGTATCCAAGCAAATTCTTACGACACTATTTGTTCTATCGTTAAATTTTTAATTATGAAAAAAAGTTTGTTGTTGAATGCAGCAAAAAATAATGTTAGTGTTTTTCCTAAAAGACACACTACATTCTACAAGTATATTTTAAGACCATTAATCAAGGATGAAGTATCCTGTCAAACAATTAATTATGGACAGAGTTCGTTAGCGATAGCTGTCAAGATTATTTATGCCTAAGCGAACTGCAACAATACTTTTCAAGCATTTCTTGAACATACTGATCTCAGTGATCACAGTATCAACAAAAATTATACAACTTGTTTTACGATAATGGATTAATTTAGTAAGAATAAATGAATTGATTACTTTCACATAAATGAATAAGTGTGAAATTAAGATGCAAACTTTTCAAATGAGTAAATATTGCAATGATTTGACAAACAGTACATTCAAAAATGAGAGGAAAAGAAATACTGTAATAGAAACAATGCACATGACTTCCTACAAAAATCCACCAAATTATCTTAAGAAGATTATCCTCGATTTTTTAAATTTCAAGCTTTAAGCTTTTGGACAAATTTGGATTATCGAGATTATAGTGTCATTAAAAAAACAACTGTTCTTTTGTATAAATAAAACGAGTTAGGGAAGCCGGAGAAAACGTCCACAACAGCCCCAAATAATGGTGAATTATTCCTAATTGGTTTAAGAATCCGAGATATTTGCCCGAAAGTTTACATATTTATCAATTTTTGAATGGAAATAGAAATGTATTATTTTTCAACGCCTGCTGAATAGTAGCATAAAAACTGATTGAACACACATTCAATGATAAAGAGTTTAAGGAGTTCAGTAATCTACTTGTAAAGCAGTCTATCTGTAAATTGTCAGTTTTCATCATCAAGGCTGGAAATTTTTGCAATTACATTTCAAAAAAATGATCGCATATATACTTGGAAAGGCTGAAAATGTGAATAATTTAACCAGAGGACTAAGACTATCAATCCGTCATCCCTTCAGGATCAACGCATTTTGATTTTAATCTAATTTTTTGATAAGCGTGGATAGTCTGGATAGAGAAGACCAAAATTTGCATAACTTCCCTAGGAAGTCATTAAAGTTTTAGAAAAATTTCCATAATTAGTTTGCTATTCTCAATCTTTTGGAAGATTTGGGTCAGTATATCGTTGATTTCATTAATTATCTTCTTAAAGAGTATTTTTTGAAATTGAATAATTTTCCAGTTGATAAAAAACTGTCTCATTAAGAGGGCTTTGGTGCTCTTCTTTTGAATAAATTCCAGTTTTCATTTTCCTCCTTTTTCCAAACTTGTAGCAATCAAAGTACATTGTATTGGAGAATCGAGTCACTGACAAAGAGGTAGAATCAAATAAATTCTCGAGTTGAATCAAGATATGAACCAATCCAGTACAAAAGTTGCAATCAAAGTGTATTGCAATATTTGATCCTATAAAGAAATCTTTTTTCTGGATGGTTTGATAGTTTCCAACTGATATCACTTCTACGCTCCATAAATCATCAGTTCAAAAACTCATTCATTTTCCGCTACAATTAAAAGAACTATCATTGTGGTCAAATGCTCACTTCCTGATATCCTTAATTGCCTCGAAAATTTTAAATTTTCCCTTTCGCAACTTGCAAGGCGCAGAGGATGAAACAAACACTCACTTACTTAGAAGTATCCATCGACGGAACCGATGTGTAACTGACCAGTGGTCAAGGCGAAATTCATCTTTGCCTGTCGTCCCCGGAAATAGTGCAGGGAATGGAAGGAAGGGAGACAAAATGCGATTGGTTAGACCCGTTGAGAGTGGGAGGGAAGCCAGAGGACTGGGGATCGTTGTTGATGGAGTGTGGGAGGTTGTGTTGAATGGTTGTTATGTTGGTGTGTGGCAGTTGTCAGAAACTTAGAAAAGGGTAGAGGTCATTGTAACAGTGGCAGCAGTGATTACGAGAATTATTATTGTTCGATCTCACAGGCGACAAAAGATCGATGAGGAATGATCAAATTATCAGATATTTGTGAAGTGAATTCATACATCAAGCAGGCTCCAGAGGCATGGCTGCAGAGAAAAGTCAGAGGTGAGTTCGCTAAAAAAGTAGGATGTGATTGTTATCTTGTTACAAGAAATTTGATTTTTTGTTATGCAAGAAAAGAGCATTTTGCGAGAAATGTGATGTTATATCACGCATTTCCACAATATTGCAATTCTTTATTCATGAGCTCTCCGTAGTTTTACGTGATCATGCAGGCAAGTGCCACAAGAGGTTCGATTAGGGCCAAGTGATAGACACTTGGTATTACATAGCGTGACAGTGATACAAAAAGAGATGAAAATCATCTTTGTACTTATAAATATAGCTACAGAAATCTTGTGGCATAAGTCATCTATTCAGCCTTTATTCTTAGTAAATTTATCGTTAATAACCCAACGGTAATTAGGCTCACATAGATTCAACTCAAACAGTTACTGCTCTTCTCAAAATGCGCTATCAAAACGCTTAGTGTCTCATCTAGTTCAAACCATTTTTCAAAATTGTACTAAATCATGCGACGTGAAAAATTCTCTATATCTGATACTATTTGATATGAATTTACTCCAAATATAGCAGAATAATCCAAACGACAACTTCTAATAAACACGTTTTTCGTCGCTTTACCATTACTGAAACATAAAAACTTAAGTGGTGTTGTTAATGTGTATTAATCAAAAAATAACGGATAGCGTATCACTTGCTTTAGCGCTATGGAGAAAAATTTAAGAGTTATACTAGTAACTTTTGATATAAATTAATGAATTTCATACTCAGTGGGTTAAATATAAAATGTTATTGTCAGAGTGTTTGTTGTTTCTGTTGCTGCGCATTGACAAGGTCAATCTGATCTGAATGTCGAACCAGGTGGGCGGATGAATAAATGACTAATGGGGGTCACTGTTAAGACAAATGTCACTGTTAGTCAATACTAAATCTTTTCGATCTTTTATACTTGGAAATCACTTGACATGAACAAGACTATTATTTATTAAAGGAGCTGTTGTTTCTTAAAAGCTTATGGTTCAGACTCATTGACAGTAATGGAAAGGCAATCCATTATCAGTGTGAAACCACCTATCATTCTAACTTTTTTCCTTCTAGCTATTTCTTTTCATGCCTTTTTATCATAGTGGACTTTCATTTGGTCTTTGAACTTCTGTAACTTCATATTCATATCAATGTTTATTGTTGGTATGCAAATTTAAATTTTAATTAGCACTATTGCTATTTGCGTCACATAGTTAGCGTGCTGGAGAGAAGACCGTAAATCTATGAAGTCACTTATAATATTGATTTTAAATTTCTGGTATCCATGGAACAATACACACAATGTACAGAAAAACACACAAACATACATACACACACATACACAGACAGTGGTGACTGTTCGCATTACGTAGGAGGTATCAATGTTTTTAATTGTACTCATTTTTTTGTTGTCACTTCTTTTTTGCATCTTGTGCCCTTTGGCTGTATAACATGTACCGTTTGTCTTACAACACTTGAAGATTGGGAGATCGGAATTTCTGAATCTAATTTATACATGTGATAATATGTTTAAAATATAACATCAGGTATGTTTAAAATATAACATCATTTTCATTATCACTGAAAGAAGTATTTTCATTGAATTTTATTATGTCGTTATTTATTAGTTTATCAAAATAATATATTAATACATAATCTCAGAGGTGAGTCGATAGAAATGTGGGAAGTGGAGGTATGGATCACAACAAGAGTTATTAGTAAAATCAGCGATGAGTTTGCATAATTCAGCTTCTTTTATTTTGATTTATGAGCATTGCTTTTATTTTTATGCGAATTTTGCTTTTTGAGTACTTCATTTACAATTCAGCAACCGGTGCAATAAGTATTTATTTCGTGTCATAATGCCTACTTTTGTCGCTAAATTTGATGATGACGGTATCAAAATTTCAGAGCCAGGTTTCGAACATTTTGTTTGAATAGAGGCAATAACTTATATGATTTATGGTTTTTTATTTCTAACTGATGTTAATACTGACGCAATTTCTGTGGAAGAGATAGTGAAAGGTCTGAAAGTTATTTGTTTATGATGTTTTATGATTTCAGATGGATCACGGGAATGAAGCAATGGAAACAGGCAAGCTTGCGACGATTCGGCAACAAGTTGAAAATGTAAGAGAGGTTAGTTTGTTCTATTTTTCTGAGGTTCCTTAAAGTTTGTCGTATGCAGAACGATTTGTTATGAACTTTATTATAGAATATGTAGTTGTTCGGAATATCTTTTTTTTCCAGGTGATGAACAATAATGTGCAAAGGGTATTGGAAAGAGACGAACAACTGGAGAATATTGAGGGTAGGACGGAAGCGCTTACTCAGTCGGTGTGTCTTTTTAGAACTTTAAAATGTGCATGAAAAATAGTGTCTGGTTAGGAATTATCGTTATCATTCCGAACTGGATAGTTCTAAGAAAGGTGCAGAATTACTGTAACAAAATTAGTGTTCAAAGAGTTTAAAAAAATATTCGTAGAGATTCAGAAGGAGAATTTCAGGAACATGTGAAGAATTTTTAAGTAGTCTGGAGCACTTTAAAGTTTCAGTGATTCTTTAATGAAAGTCTTGTATTCATCAGTCGATCTTTAAGACTATTTAAATTATCTGGTTTAAAAATTTTCTTTTTTGCAGTCTCAAAACTTCCAATGGACAGCACGACGCGTTCAGCGCCGAATGTGTGTGAAGAATGCAAAATGGATTATTATCGTTGCTGCTTGTTTAATAGTTCTTACTGCTACATTCATGCTTATTATGTTGAAGAACTCATACGTTTTCATTCACTCTTGATTATAGTTTTTATCAAAAGCTTAAACTAAATGATAATTAAAATGTGTTGTTGTTCATTCAGAAAATGAACTTATTGATGTCTTTGATAGCATTTTTTCTTTGCATTTGTATAACAGACATTGATTAGTGTTAATAATTATCAAATGCGGTAATCGTGCATTGTTTAGTAACGAACTTATTTGCATTGGTCTCACATTTTTTTCTCATTGGTGTTCTTCGCATAGCATACAATGGCTATCTGGAATTGGCACGTGATACTAGAAACATATTATGGCCACTGCTAGTAGCTTTTTGACAAGTTATTTTATTAGCTGTTCATATATGGTGGAATCTAATAAAACTTTTGTAACCTTTTTGTTTTTTATTGACTGCAGCATACAGTTAATAATTGTGACCAGCATGTTTTATGACTGCTGAAAACCAGCATTTTCCGCATGTACGTTATAAATCATTCATGCAAAGTTATTATTTGTTATTTAAAGTTCATTTCATGTCACACTTTGTTAATATTCGGCGATCCGTGTTTCAGTTTTATTCCAAGGCTGTATTTATATTATTATGTATTGAATAAAGCATACATCGACCTGTTTTTTTTTTGTTTGAATTCAAATATCTCAGAGTGTGTTTTGTATCACTTTACGTTTATTTTCTGCTTTCATTCATTAAGCCACGTTAAAGTATTCCCCTTTGAAGAGGAAATTAAGCTAATGGATGTTTATTATCTACATATTGTCGTTCAACACTTCCATTTTCTTCAAAAAATTTCTACAGTGTGCTTAGATCAAACCTTTATTCAAGTAGGAAATTTGAGTTTTAACTAGATAAATGTATATGGATAATCCGAAAAGAGCCTCAAGAAACAGCGAAGCTCGCACACGATAGGAAATGATCCAACTAAAATCATTTCATGCTTCATAATTTGTCTATATAATGGTTTTCGATAGGTATAAATGCAAGAGAAATAACAAGCTCTAAGAACTATTCCGTTTCAACTATCCATTT
>UPTC01000164.1:21448-50874 GCA_900537255.1 Acanthocheilonema viteae | reverse complement strand
CATTTGCAAGTTCTGCATTAACAAACAGAGGATTCGATGGCGTTGGCGAACTACAGCTTTTCAATTCTGGTAAATCTGTTACGCATACGCTATGTCTTTCAGCGCGAACGCGAATATTATGTCCTGAATTCACCATATAATCATAACATTTTTTATTTATTTAAGTCAAAAATGGAGAGAATTAAACATTATTTTGAAACATTAATTGCTGCAACAATTAATCTTAATTTTCGATACTATCAACAATAATAATAAATTACAAAACAGCTCACTCTTTGATTGTTTTTCTAATCTATTTGGAAATAGTACTATTGTCCCCATATTCTGACGGCAAAATAGTGGAGTATTTGTCGCATCTGAACGAGACCTTGATCGAAATGTCGAACTGAGTAGTGAATCTGATTGTAACGAATCCATATGCGTTTCGAGTGGTGTGTCGTGTGTAGCTGGTGGATATCCAAGATCTGCAATTTATAGTAATAAAGCAGGACAATAGTTTATGTGTCTTCATGTTTGATTAGTTTTTCATTGTGAAGCTTGTGTAGACTAATGAAGGTGATAGTACAGCTTCAAAAGAGAGACTTTAGCAAACGAAAAAGTGTAATATTTAAGCCTAAATAGACTGATAAAATCCTGCAAAAATGATACGGAAATCACCTTCATCAAGCATTTCATTATCACAAGTCGATGTATTCAGTGATTCACGATATGTGCGTAAATTTAACTGTTCTCGAAAGGTATCCATTAAAGTGTGCTCAGCCCTGAAAAAAGTAGAATATACAGACAATATAGATGATAACAATTTTAAAAAATGTCTTTGTTTCTGCAATTTTACCTTACACAAAATCTAATAGATAGTTAGAGGGTGTAAAAAGTTACCGTCTGGAAGATGGAATCGGCACATCAGACTCAATATCTCCGGATCCGCGTCGTATATAGACATTGTGCTGATGACCGTTCTCATTATGACCCTGACGTGTTGTTGGTGTATACGATGTCATTGCTTAATTCCTGAAACATAAACTTATATATATATATGCGAAAAAAAGTATTTGCTTACTAGATACAATACAAAAACTTCGCGTTTGAGAGCTAGATTAATCCTATTACATGTACAATATGATTTATTTTAAGACTTAGTTGAGATTTAACTAAGCAATGTTCTATCCTGCAGCACCTTTCTGGCCTTAAATGAAAAGTAAATTTCACCATGCTTGATAATTGTTTAAAAGATATGAATTGAGCAACACAAATTATCGAATTGCAGTTTATAGCAAAATCGATTCACAATGAATTAAATTCTTTACTGGGTGAATCGAATGACTTCAAGTTAAAAATTAAAAAAAATTAAAAACAATTTACGAATGAGATTTAACGTCTTCATAAAATATGACGAGAGTCAAGCTAACATCACACTTCATATATTTAGCAAAATAAATTTGTCATGAACTTTATTGATCATATATTTAGCAAAATAAATTTATCATGAACTTTATTGATCATATATCTAGTGGTCGTTTTGAGATTTTGAAACGATAGGTTTTGATTCATTCAATTATACCTGACCCGTTGTAAGCTTATTCATCTTTTTCCAAATCTGTTTCAATAACTAACTGAAAGCATTAAATATTCAACCATTGGAACATATGCATTAATTACAATCATCAAAATAATTATTAAATCACATTCGTTAATATTGATTAAATTCATTTAAAGTTATTGTCCCAGAAATTTGATAAAGTTGGTCGAAATACGGGAAACAAGGAACTTTCTAAGCTTAAAGCTTTCCTGCCAAAAAAAGCTACAGTAAACTATGTACGATAAAACCCCGCTATACAATATACAGTCACATAATATACAATCAGAACAGACTTTTTCTCTCTTCCCCTTTACATTTAACTCAGATACCTGAGCCGTTACTTCAAGGACGTATGAATAAAGGCGTGAAAGATGGGAAACACTCACAAATCGGGGAAAAAATGCCAATCACTCTGAAGAAGTGTAAAACCTTGGAGCCGAAGGAGCATACAATTTTGTCTAGCCATATGAAAATTGATGATTCAATCAGTTCCAAAATTACTAATATTTTATAGTGGGACAAAAAGACGTAGAACATTTTATATGAAACAAATCACTATCCGCATAACTAAACAATGAAAATAAATAGTTTTTCAAGCAGGTAATACCCCTTTTCGCCATTTTTTTCAGAACCAGCATTCGTATTGTAGTGAAAGTAACAACAAGATAGATGCTTAAAGAAAAGGCTTTAATGAATGTTGATTTAAGAAAAATGCAGATGGTCAGCGAAATAATGACAAGGGAATGATATCACAGTTAACATCAACAACTACTTTTAGAATATCAAACCCTGATTGGATCCCACGTATATTGGTAAGTCTTATCAAATACCTAAAAAAATACTAATATAATTCGGTTGTTAAGCAGTAATTCATCAAATTAATCAATTCTCACAATGTTGCTCGCGGACCTTACTGATCTCTCTTTTATTCAAAGCCAACACACTTTGTCACTGTTACCTTTCCTTGTTTTATATAACATAACTTATGAGGTTTCAATTTATTTCAGACAACTCATTATTACTCTCCTCTATACATCTAATCCGTCTCGTGCATTATATTTCGTATAAAATGAAAAACATTTTATACTAAATGGAAAATTTCACAACTATATAACCAATGGAATACAACGAACTGGGCAAAATGTTATCTGAATGATGTCAATTAAACATTTATTGCATATGTTTACTATGAAAGGCCACTTTGCTCAAAAGAAAATCCAAATTAAAGCAAACAAAAGAAAGTAAAAGTGAAAAAATTCGGAAGAAACTAACTGTTCAAAGATTATGTTTGCCGATGAATTGATTAGTGAAGTCATTTTCGTTTAGTAAGGCACAACTACTTGCTAACAAAGGATACGAACTGCATTTACACAACTCCACCCAACCTAACTGATCTCTCGTGACCTCACCCGTCCAACATCTACGTGGAAAGCAGAAAATGCATTTCGCGCCACAAACACCCTTCGCTCACTGGATGCACGCCAACACAACACGCTCTGTTGCAGCGCTATCTCCGTCTTCATGTCATCCCATTTCTGATAGTAATTAATTATAATTAATTGTTCTGTCCACGTGCGAATTCGGTTTACGTGTGTCCAAATATAAAACATAATGTTTTTCACTTAGCTTGAACATATAAATGTTTAGTTTCAAATGCACAGTTTGCCACATTTGCAGTACCGCCTGATTATTCCGTTCCAAAAGAGAGATTATATGTGATATAAATTCAAATCATGCATGCTTGCGTGCAAGTCTCGCATTTGAAACTAATAAGTGAAAAATGTAACACTGAAGAAAATAATGCTTTTACAATAAAAACTTTTACAATAAAACTTTTACAGTAAGAATTTCGAAAATACCTGGAACTAACGGTAAACAAATTAACTTCTTTTCATTTTTCTCATATCTCACTGTACATTTTGATGTGAAATTGTGAAAATTTTGAAAAGAAAAGCGGCCTAGAGAAATTCTTTTCGTGCTATTATCGAGAATTGGAATACAACGGTATATGTTATGGAATAACACCTACAGATTAAGTTTATACCATTCATTTATGCATATATGCAAATCATGCAACAATAAACAGGAAAGATTAAAATGTGTCGTTTACCAAATAGCGCGCGTTTGTTTTTTATCCAATCAGTAAATTTGTCTTCACTCGAGATGAAATTGTTGGTTATTTCAACGTGAGATGCCCTAAATTATATTCAATACTTAGTTGGGGTCATAGTAATATGCTCTTGAAAATTAATCTTTGATTAAAAATAGTTTAGGAATGCTCAAATTGTAAGGTGTTGCACTGCGCTTCCCACAATCATTTTTCTTGCTTGCATCACTGGAAGGGCTACGTAGTCAAGTTTCTGCGACTGAAGCAATCAGGTCAGCTGGAAATTATGTCGGTTGAAAATTAAGCAAAACTTTAATTATTATTAATTAAAATTTAATATTATAGTTTATCCAAGAGACTAGTCATTTTTTCTTCTATGCTTTTTTTGCCGATTAACTGTTAAATTCAGATTCTGAGCATAATAATAGATAAGTTTTTGACGACACGTTTTATAAGAGTTAATCTCTTCAAACATATTATTTTGATTAAGAATATTACACGTGTAGCAGTATTTTATAAAACAACTCAAAATTTTGTGCAACAAAAAACCGTTATAGAAATTATTTAGAAGCGTAAATTTCTGGCATCATCGTCTCGACACATTCTTGAAATGAACATACAATTGAAGAATTAATTTCTGATCGTTTAGCAAACCAGTGTAAATAGCAAATTCCATTCTCATTATTCATTTATAACAATGTTGTTGAATTACTGTTTCTGTGATATATAAGCAAATCCACAATGGTCTGCCTATTTATCATTGAAAAGCTGTAGTGTAATGCTGAATAATTGTGAAATCGGGTTTAAATTTAATTCATATGTGTATGCTTTTTTAGAAAATTTTCAAAAAAAGTCTGATATCTTCTGTAAGTTTGAAAAATTGATAATAAAAAAGTGATAAGAATGAAAATGACAAGGATAAAAAAAATTGATAAGAATAAAAAAATGATAAGAACGAAAAGGACAAGAATAAAAAAAATTGATAAGAATAAAAAAATTTATTGCTCGAATATTTCCAAGAATTGTAACGTGAAATTTAATTTTGTAATAACTGTACCAGGTTATTGTCATTGTAATGGAGAGCATATGTTGAAAAGGACTTTGCTTGTACTTTAATTAACGGTAAAGATTACTCAGTATGGCATAGACCTGTCATACAGATGTGAAGTAACCATTGGTGTCTTTCTGTTTGATAGCAAATTATATAAAAAATAACCAATGAAAAAATCGAAAGGACTACAATAAAAACAAAATACTCCTTACTAGTAAACAACAACTCACATAAACAAACTACAAACAAAAAAACCTGCAATTGAACTAATATAGAAGACAAACGATGGTTCTGCCGACCAAAATTAACAAAATTCAAATGACCCATCTGCATAAACATCAAAATCTTAAGAAAAGAATAACTGATAGACATGAGACAAATGATACAAACCGCTTTCAATAATAAATTAAAAACCAATTTGAGAAAAGCTGTCCTTAAAGGGACCGTTTTTTCACATCTGTTTGTTTCCTCAAATGATTCTTCTTTTTAAACTTATTTCCGTGGAATTTCAACTATTTCTCAATAATTTGTATGCAATTTAAATAACTCATTCCGAAATAACAAACACTTTTTCAGGTATGAAGAAAGAGATAAATTATACAGGAAGTTATTGCCAACCATATTTCTCGTACGCCTCAGCTCATTATCTCTGAATGATGCTATTAAATGTTTAAGGAATGATGTTAATGTTAAATTTTTTTTGCTAAATTTTTTGAATATTAAATTGTTGAATTTTTTTTCGTTAAATGTTAAATGTTAAATTTTTTTTTGGAAACAGTAAGCTCGATGCAGTTCCATTCGACCCATTCCATACTTTTTGTTTCATTTTATCACATAATTAGCAATTTGTTCATTTTGCAAATTTTAAGACTATTGCATAAATCAAATTATAAAATTGAGCAAAATTATTTTTGAAAAGTTGGTATTGCATGATGATTTTTACTATTCCATTAACATCGTTAGATTCTATATTATCAATAAACATTGTTTGCACAGGTATTTTTCATTCAATAACTATTCCAGACATCATTTGAAGAAATTTACATATTATTTTCAAATTGAATGATAGAATTCTAAAAAAGTTACATTACTAAACGAATAATGTAAATTATACACAATTATACACTATAATAAAATGTTTTATCAATTCATTTTTAATTTCAGATATTTCATCAAAAATCAATCATTTTTCATTCTATCTTTATCTGATTCTGATTCTGATTCTGAGAGTTTTGATGCATCTAATTTAGTTATTGGCGTCACAGAGGAAAAATTAGCATCCTATAAATTAGAAATATTTCTGTTACACTTGAAGGATGAACTTTCATGGATCATGTCGATCTTAATGTACATTCATCCGATCATTTTAATAACATCACGAGCGTGACATTTTTCAAATTGATTTAATTAAGGATACTTTTTTTTGGTGTAATTTTTGAGACTTTCTTCGTATCTGTAATGTTTTACATGAAATTTCAATTAATGAATATGCCATACAGAGGGTGTTTCAACCGGATTGCTTTCTCTATCATCGTTCAAAGTTGCAGCACTTTCATGCATACGTAATGCGGTCGTACTCAAATATTTACACTCGCGCATTGGACATAAAAATTTACCATCACGTTCTAAATATAATATTATCAACTTCAAATAAACTCATTAATCGGGTAAGTTTTTGGGTAATTTTCAACTTAGGAAAATTTTTTAAAATGAACATAAAGTATTAATTGAAAATTTCACAGGTTACGTCATGTTAGGCAAAAATTCAATAATTTAAAGATATGCAAATGGAAGCTTGATTGGATAATTTAAAAAAAAAAGGAAGAAACAATTCATAGACAATAATAGTTGGATAAATTCGAAAATGTAAAACCTATAAGTGAGCATTCATTAAGACACATTCCACAGAGGACATGAAGACAGGGAAATTTAGTTAATTGATCAGATGAGTATATGTCACCACATATCCCGTCACATTCTTGCATTGTTGGCTGCAGAAATAAATTGTGAGAGATGATTGATAGTGATAAGCTTAACATTTATGCTGTGTTATGTCATACCATAATATCAGTAATTAATAATTAATGTGTTTATTTCAGATTCTTGAACTCACAACAATAATCTTAGAGTGAAAGAATCAATTTTTGTGGTATGGTGATGGAAGCGAAGAATTTCCAAAAACTAACCATTGGTGGGAGTTCATAATCACTATCAGAAGGTTTCGCATCAGTAATACTGACGAAGACGTGAGCATCTGTAGCGGAGTGACAGCCACTTGCGCAAGGCGTACATTTTCTATTTTCCGACATCCTCAAATATATGGGAAATCAAATAAAAACAAACATAAATAACATTGGAATGGAAAGGATTAAGTATTTCTCCAATATTGTTGACTCAATTAGAATCATATCCGAACATTTTTGATAAGTAAGAATAGGAATGACAGAAGTAACTCTTACAACTCGAGAAACTGTAACAAACAACTGTGCAAAATAAGAAATGCTGAGAAATAATTAAGGAAATCTATTTATTTCTTTCATTTCTAATAGTTGCATATTTAAATTTTCCAGGGAAAACTATTTACTGATGAAGAAAGAAGTGTCAATTGTAATTGGAAAAAAAGCATTTATTTGGTAGTTTGATGTTCGATTCTCTTGTTCATATGAAATATTTTATTAAATATGTCGTTGGAAAAAAATATATATAAAGAGATCACAATTTCAAGAATGACAAATGTCTTCCTCGTTGTATTTGAGTTTTTTTTTTTTCAAATAAATTGTTGATATTAGATAGATAGATAGATAGATATATCGGGTTAAATTTATTGCTTTTGAATCTAAAACAAATATATGCTTTAAATCTAAAGCAAGAAAAATCTAACTCTCGTTTTTATCCAAGATGTTCTGATTACTTCATTTAAGATAATTTAATCGTTATACTAATTTGTCCACGATAAACCGGGAGGAAACACAATATGAGAGTAATACAACAGCTGCAGTGGTAGGAATAAATTGTGAAAAACAGACTTTTAGTTCTTCGTTCTATCTTGTTTAAATAAAAATATTTTCGTTTGAAATATGCTTTCCGTATCGACTGCACTCATCCTTATAATATATACTAGCATAATACCTTGTCGTGAAACAGCAAAAAGCTGTTAATTTGCTACATCATTTCTTCTGTCCAACTAAAATTCCTTCTTCCCCGAGGCTATCACTGAGTATGATCGGCTATATACATCCGCCTGAATCTCTTCAGCATTCTTCATTTAATTCTCACTCAAATTTGCAATGCAAATCGGATATGGCGGGTATTGAGGATAGCTATAAAAAATTTGAAAATGTCCTTCATCTGCCCTTTGCATTCATGAGAAAAGCAATTTCAGGAAGGGAAAACGAAGGAACTCTCCTAAAAACTACCTGACTTCCTCCAATTCATTTCATTTCTTTTCGTTTTCCTTCTTTTTTTCAGATGTTTTCACTCTCAAAATTTTGCATATTTTACTGATTGAATTTGCATGTGCAGAATTCTCACAATATGCTCTAACATTTCAATAATTTATCATTTTATATTGAACCGTTTACTTCGAACGGTATGTTGCCAATATGGGCAAAAGCATTCTCGGATGACTGCGATGAGGACACGATATTGTATTCGATTCAGGAAAGATTTTCTGGATCAAATTCTACGAATAGTGATAATACTGGATACAAAGTTGTCACAAAAATCCAAAAATTGACTAATTTCCTTGAGTGTGGAATAATTAAAGGAGCTATTTGCATTTTAACTAGGTATTGTCTAGTTTTTTGAAATAATTTTTAAATTTAATTATCTAGATTTGATAGCATTCTAAAATCTATGATCTCATTTGAAGCTAGCGAACCATTGCTAATGCAAGTTTTCTAGCTTACCTGATACTTCTTCCGTAAATATATTCCATCGTGCTTGTTATCGATGAAGAATCTATATATCACTGTAGTCAAATATTTCTGTTTTAAGACTACTCAAGCTAATGAAACTTTTTAACTGAAGAAGTGAGTGGAAAGAAGAAATGTTGTGGACTTTGTCCGTCTACTTCGTTCGCCCAAGAGGGGCTCGGAGTAGCCACAAAATTAGCTGCCTTCTTCATTCATAACTATCTAAATCTTTTTATACAATAATTTTTCTAAAATAGAAAGTACACAGGTAAATAATTATATCTAGTACTGGAACGATACTTGGAGCAATTGAGCAAATCAGTAAAGAAGCGGAACGTTCCATTAATGAAACGGTAAATCATTTGTCCGGAATCGATCGAGCGGCATCTGAAGAGAAATCATTTTTTCTCCCTCATTTCGGTTCCTTTTTTCAATGAATTCATATTTAAGCTTCTTTTATTTTCACGTTTCCTCAGAATTATTCAATCAATAATGAATCAATCACATGCAGTATTTTAGCATCATATTTCAGCATTCCACTAAAACATTCTACCGAATCTTCAACTCTCTTATTTCGAATACGATTGTTTTATCATTCTTATCCTTCCTGAAATAGTTTCTATCCAAAAAATCAGAAGTTTCTATGCAGTTAACCGGATCATATATTGCCTTTGTTAGCATTTCTTCCCCTAATATTTTAAAACTGAATTTCATAATTTCTGAATTTCCAAACATTCTGGCAAAAATCTAAAATTTTATCGAAGTGAGAAAAAAATGATTAAAGCTAACTACTTTAGCAACTTCTACTTCATTTTATTTAAAAAATTAAAATGCTAAATCCAAAGAATTCACTACCATTAAGTTGTTTTAAATCACTTCAATTACCATGAAAATGACACAGAATATTCGAAGGACTTTTTATTGCACTGGCCATTTTCCTTCTTCAAAGCCCAAACATATTATCGATTTCAAAGGTCACTCTCGCACGCCATTCATTTCACACCATTGTAGCATTACTGCCAACTGATGTCCATCTCCTTCATCATTCTTCTTCTGCAACTTCTCTGAAAGTTGTTATTTTTTCATTTAAAATTTTGGTCGATTTACAATTTCAAATGATTGAAAATCAATTTTTATTGGTAATTAAGTTGACAGTGTGGCCTTGTGGCCTAATGGATAAGGCGTCGGACTTCGGATCCGAAGATTGCAGGTTCGAGTCCTGCCAGGGTCGAGTGGAAAGATTTTACCAATCTTACATTGAGAAATAAATTCATGCACAGATTTTGTTGCAGCTGAAAATTGTTGCTATATAAATATTTTTGGATGAAAAAAAAACTTTGCAATCTCTGTTTCAAATATCTAAAATCTCTTCGAAACTTTACATATGCATGAATTTTTTGAGTGATCAACAAGTAGAGAATTTTCACTGTGTATTTTGTGGCCTATTCATTTATTTAAATAGTTTTAAGTCTAGAATTTTATCGTTTTGTTTATGATTTTAAATTTATATATTTTTTTAAATTTAGTTTCGTGCTTATTTTTTTGAATTTTTTAAGATATCTCCTTTGACTCCTGATAAATCTTTTGTCTGAGGAAAAAAAAACGATCATTGTCTTCATTTCTTCTGCTAATGGAAAATTCTTGCTTAACTATTAATTAATTGGGTGATTTGATTGTCTTTCTGATAATTTGACTGATTGAATTGGACGAGATAAACTTTTTTATTGATGAAAGTCTCAACTTTCATCAAAATTCATCCTATATTTGCTAACTCTATTCAATCAGTTTTACACTTCGATGATTGCTAACTATTATTTGTCCAATGTTGCATTTGCTCAAGCATTGATTTAACTTTTTTTCCTACTTGCCTTTTCACAAATTTCCTTCACTTCTTTTTTTGCTACAAATTTTTTCATGATTTTAGCCCGTAGGGGAAATTGAAGAGTAATAGCAGGGATAGCTATCACTGTCGTGATAAGCAATAGGTGGAACACAGTTAATCTGAGTGCAATTAGCTTCATTTTTTTACTGTTACCATGATAATTCTCTTATGATAGTATTATAATATCAATGATTACGAAATGCATACTGCAATATAATGCTCAGTGCTGTCATTTGTCTCGCTCCTTTCTGTCAAGACATTGCTAGGAACCAAATAATGAGATTTGCAAAAATTAAGTTTCCATTTAATCCATAAGGTGAATTGTTAATTGATTAGGCTGTGTAAGTTTCATTGTAAAATTAACTGAGAATGCCTGCTTTCACTGTGAAATTGAAGGCTCAACAAAATTAAATTAAGTTTGCAAATTAGAGGATAATTTCAAATTTTCATATTATTACGGAGAAGTTTAACTGAATGATCATTACTAGTCATTCTCGGGTTTCATCTTAATCGAGAAACTATACCATACCAGCATCATTTTCCAGATAACCTTTATTGACATCCGTTCTATGCACCTTACATTCGATGACAGTTTCTCGTATGCGAACAAAAATGCCAAACTCGCTCGTCTGACCTTAAAAGAGGTAAAAGTCGCACGACCCTGGCAGGACTCGAACCTGCAACCTTCGGATCCGAAGTCCGACGCCTTATCCATTGGGCCACAGGGCCCACGCAGCCGTTCTTTTCTTTTTGTAATATTATGGAGAATGAAATACAATGAAATTTTTAATTGGTTGTGACGTGGAAAGCAAAGTGAAGCAACTGCATGCATGCATGCACAAAGGTGAACAAAATATTAGGAGGAAGTGCGAAAGTGCATGCAAATGCTAATCTACAATGCATGCAAAAATAAAAGTACATTTTGCAGTGGAAGTTTCAAAGTGTTTAGTATGATGACGTATCTTTTGCATCGCTATCATGTATTAGTTGAGAGGGAGAGAGAGAGAGAGAGAGAGAGAGAGAAATCTGAATTTCCACGGTACCATGAAACTCTGCAGTCTTCAGATGACAATACTGATGAGTCACGTTGGGATGATGAGGGAGAAGCACGAGAAGTGTCATTTGATGAGGGAAACATCTCAGATTCGACGACGGAACGATGGAAGGAGCGAAGAATGAAAGTTGTCGATGAGTCGAATTGTTGAAGAGAGAGAGCAGCTGTAAGTGCTGTTATTGTACTGAATGCAACCGCATGTACGCGCACGCCAATGCATTCATTGTTTGCCGTTGCATACAACAACCATTACTTATAAATAATTTGAAATGAATCGATACGAAGTGCACTCCTTTATCGATTTTATTTGGTTCATTTGTTCATCGAGCACACATTAACTTCACTTTCATTTTCACAATTATTACGTTTTTCAGAATAATACATGCACATGCATAGACAATGGACTATGCATGCATGCATGCATGCTGAGCTGTTCACGCTACGTAACTTTTACTAACTTTCACAGCAGATCGTTTCTTGATATTCGCAGGGAACCTTATCAAAATATACAAAATAATCAAATTGGACAAATGCTTCCTATCATTAGACGATTTTGATCAATCGATTGCTTGACATCGATTAATTAATGTAAACTTTGGATTATTATTATCAATTCGACATTACTGTTAATGTGTCAACTATGAAATGTTTTAACTAACTCTCAATTTTTCAGTGAATAAATTTTTACCAGTATAAACAATAACGTTAATTCCATTGTATCAGAATAATGAAATGGAATTATTTATGAGTGGAATGAATGAAACAAATTACATAATTAAAATAATTTTGCTCTCTTTCATTTGCTCCATGAAAAATTTATTGTCAACCTTTACGAGAATGTCAATGGGAATCATGTGAATTTCTCACATTCAAATTTGCTGAAATTAAAGTTAAACTGTAACAAAATTACACTTCTAAAAATTATATACACATTTTATATTACAATAATTGTCTACGATACAATCAACAGTTACTGAGCAGTGAAATACAGCAACTTCCTAATTCGGCGCAACATTGAGAGAGTACGTCTTTCTGTTGTTTACTGTGCTCTTCCGGTTCCGTTTTACAGTCTGAAATTTCTCTTCCGGATTTATTCTAAAACCTGTAACCTCTATGCATTCACTTGCTTATGGTGGACAGCAGTTACAACAAAATATCCTTAAATCAATATTGAAAAGAATTCATTTGGCGCATTCGCTAAAAATAACAAGTTTTCAAATTTGTAAAAATCAAGTCTAAACTTTAAGACTTTATCCTTTTACCTCTTCCATTTCTGAAATAAAATTCGGGTGAGCAAAATCTTGCGTGTTTATCGTGACTTCTCTAATTTCAACACTGATAAGAGTAATAACCTTCATTGATCCTTGTTGTGATATCATTGGATGATAAAATTGTCGGTAATGGTTGAGTGCCAATAATTACTTCTTTTGGGCCGTGTTGTCGGGAAGGCGTTGGCTTAAATATATTTCCGGAAATATAACACTAACGTTAAAGTGTTACTATATGAATATTTAACTGATATGCAAAAGGACATACTGATCAATAGGCTATCACAGTTATATTAATGATAATTAACAAACAAAACACTTCTGGCAGTATTTTATTCTGTCAAAAATAATCAGGCTGTGTCATAATTTAGCAGCGTATTATGTTCACACCCACACACGACTTCGTCATCAGTTGGAGAATTCAGGAAGATTTCAAATTACAACTTGCGACATTTATCAATAGCTTCAATTTCGAACTGTTCAACATTTTGGAAATCTTTGAAAAGTCTTTCTTTGTAGGAAGAACAGGGGAAACTAACATTAGCTTTGGTTTGGATGTGATTTCTCTCTTCCATACGAATTGATTCAGCCATTTCAGATGGCAAATTATTCGCCGATTTCTTCTTTATGTCTTCTCTAATGTGTTGATTCGCACCTTCAAAGCAAAATACACTATTAAAAATCAAATTCGTTGAAATAAACGATGACAGATATTTAACGAAACGTTAGGCTGTGAGGGTGCTAACTTCGGATTATTATGGTATTATGCCTGAATATTCTCGCCGGAGATTATATGGGAATATCATACAGAATTGCTTTAATTTTTAGCTTCTATTTCATGTTTTTCTTTTTTGCTCCCTTAAATGATTTCGAATTTTCTTTGATATTTTGATTTTTTTTTGGTTTTTAAAAGTTAAATGAAGTTAAGCTTTCTTGAAGATAAAGTAATGAAAGAATGGTGAAAAAGTTTGAGCTTGAAATGAATGTTAGTAATGGAATGTTTCCTTATAATTTATTAATAAATTTATTTTAGATTATAATAAACGGTTGCTTTCATATACCTAAAGTACTAAAACGAATAGTATTTTTCCATGTCAAAATTTTGCATGCATTATTGAATTTTGAAAGATGAAAAAAGAAGAAGTTGAAATTTTTGCTAAAAAAGAAAATTGGAATTTATGATGTTATCGAAAAAAAAACACTAGATGCAAATGTTTTATATTTAAATTCTAAATGAATAATTTATCGAGAGCAATGGATAATTTCTTTTTTAGATGCTAAGGTAGTGATATTAAAGTAATAGAAAATTTCGAAATAAGCAAAATTTAAACACTTGTAATATATGCTTTCACTACAAAACTCTTCTCTACTTTGTTTGTAATTTACTAATAAAAGATTATGAATTGCAGTTATTTTCATAACATCGTAGCATAACTCAGATTTTAATAATTCAAGAAATGGCAACAACTGGAGAAATAATATTTTTACAACTATAGCAATACTTTTTTTCCTTATTGCTTCCAAACTGATAAATTATAGCTGATGAAATGAAGAAAAAATGGACCGATAAAACGATTATTCTTTACAGTCAAAAATAGTAACCAAAAAAGAACAGCGATATGAGAATGAGAAATTTTGCTTTCAGAGAACGAAACATTTTGAACAGACAAACTGACAGGGAATTTGAGTGAAAAGTATTTCCGAAATTTCTTTCTTTATTCATTCACTTTCTGAGGATTTCTAGATATCTGAGGGAAATGAAATATATAAAACTGTGTAAAACTTTATCAATGTGTAAGCAGCGATTGACTAAATAGTCCAACTGAGCATTAAAAATGAATTTTGTCAGCTGTTGTCTCAACTGCAACTTTAAATTAAAGCGGGAAAATGTTAGTTACATAAGCAAATATAAATTGAATTAAGCATTAAATAAAATTTGTGAAGAATAAAAAAATAAGATAATAATTATGGAATCATTTAAACAACAATATGATAACAAGCCGAAAATTTCTAATGGCAAAGATAAAGTTGACATGGCGGCGAAGTTCCAAACTGTGAATTGTTTTTTACATCAGTTTAAGTCATCTGCTTTTGTGATATTGTGCATTTTGATAAATTTATTATAAAATTTCAGTATAAAAATGAAATACGAAATAGCTAACGAATAAGCTATCTTCTGGAAAGTGTTAAATATGAATATTTGTTGAGTTTTTGATTATTCAATTATCACTGAAGTCAAATCTTTGAGATAGTATACTTTTTCTTTAGATGATATTTTTCCATAATTTCAGCAATTAAAATTTATAATATATAACAATTAAAATATACTTTAGTAACTAATAAAATGTATTCTCACTTGATGACATTAATTTCTGACAACAGGTGCATCCATTTTTATCAACAATCACACCATAATTACCATCGTCCATTTCAATTACTGTGAATTCATGACTCACTCTTAAACCATTCTCCAAAACCCTGGAAGCTCTCATAGAAAATTATTTTTAAAAAAAAGAAAATTTCCATATATAAAAAATCATATTTAATTATTTTAATTAAATAATGATATTTTTCAATACTGAATAATAATTTGAAAAACAAAACTAGTAGTTCGGAAATTTTTGAAATAAATTTAGAAGAACTTGTAATGGATATTCAACAAGATGATAGTAAAATCTAAAATGTAACACTTACCAACGGATTACTTCCTCCTGAAGATCTGATTTTGAGCGCTTTTGAAGGGATCGGCCAGGTGAAATGACCTTAACCACAGCTTCGAGCTCACTTTCTGACATTTTCAAAATAGCTCGCTTTTTCTTTAACATTTTCGGACAAATTCCTTGAAAAAGGTTAGTCAAAAAAAACTAGTAGTTGTAACAATCAAAATCACAACATTTATAGAAATAATGATATTTCCTGCGTAAGAGCCTTAAAGCTAATTAGCTATACTTTTTAATTCACCTCAACTCATACTGATAATAATTAAATTTTGCTCATTTTTATCCGTTATCATTGATTTATAGAATTCCCCATTGCATTGAGGAATTCTAGAAATCAGTGATAACGGATAAAAACATTGCATTGGTAATATTATTTAGAAATCAATCATTTCTCTGTTTCAACTTAATTAGACTCCTAAAAGTATTTGAAATGAAATATTTAATATTTATTTGAATTTACAGTTACTTAACAAATGTATTAATCACAATTAATTAATTGTTTTTAAATTAAAATAACTCATTATCAATGTTATTTATAAATATGTTACAAACAAATCATATACATCAAAAATCAATAAAGTAAACAGGATGAAAACATGGTTAATATTTGATTCAGATAATAGTGAAAATTCTGGAATACCGGTTCTGTCAATATTTTGTAAGTAATAGGGCCGTGACTTTCCGTTGGCAAACAGATTAAAATTTACAAAAAAACGATAATGATTGTTAATATTTCTGTTAAAAAGGACGGATAAAGTTTGTTTTATATTGTTGAGTGGATTGTGATAAATTGAAAAAAAGTTTTGTATAAACAAAAAATATTTCGGTAAATAGCCAACAATAAAGGGAAAAAGCAAATTAGAAGAAAAAAATAAATTATTTCGCATTAGATAAACTAATAAATTAATTAACCAAAAAGTTAAATCCGATATTTCTACAAAATTTTCTAAATGCTTTATTATTTTATCAAAATTGATTTCATCAAATTTCAGAGATGGAATTATTAAGTTGTAATATTAAAGATATTCATATGCAGGATTATTGTAAAAGACTTTTGTTCGGATGAGTTTTTTTTTTCTTTAATTTTATTTTTAGTAAGCTTAAGGATAAAATTAATCGAAGAAAAAACTTCAAAAATTCAACCTTTTTCTCATTAACGTTACATTTTTGAATTATTTTTAAAATTGTACTGTTTTTTCTTCTTTTTTTCTTTTACATAATCATTTTATCAGAAAACAAATTGTAGAATGCAATTATAGAACTTTAAATTTTCATTCCATTGCATTTTAGCTCCAGCAATTTGACGTTTCATTTAATTTGGAAGTGTAAAATCGTCACAAATCGAGAAGACGTACAGTATTACAGGAAAATCAATAACTAAATTGTTTAATATAATCCGGAATGATATCAATCCTGAATGATGCGTAAATGTTCGTATCGCTGTATCACTTAGATTCTAACATCTTGCTAAGAGAGTTTTATTTGTTGACATTGTTGTCATGGTTGTAAATGACGCATATCATATCGAAATATTGATTTTAATCTTCTACTTCCCATATTTTTACTCAAATTTTTTAATATTAATTCATTTTTTCTTATTAATTTTAAACGTATAAGTTATGATCGAATTTTTTCTGTCTTTGAATCTTTTTAATTAGATAATTATATCATCAATTGTTACAAATGTAAAAGAAAATATATTTTATGGTATTACACTATGTGGAAATGTAAAATCTTTTCTCAATGAATTAGGTTAAAGTTTGACTTTTTAGAAATGCTTGATATCGATAAGTCTAATTTTTTACTCCAAAATAAAGTAAGCAATTTATTGCTAGTTGAAAATAATGAAATATTTGAGTGAATTATCGTTATTTTACTATAATTTTAGCGAAAAGTACAATTATGATAAGGGAAGGTCATAATAAAATAGGAATAATTATCAAATTTTATAACTATTGCGCATTTCTTGCGCTTATGCGATATCATTTCGTAACACAATTATCGTTATATTAATTTATCTCAAGACATTAATTATCTTTGTGTTACACTCCAGTAATTACCTCTTCCTTTATTTGCTTTTGATATCTTCTATTCTTTTATCTTTTCGTATTTTTTATTGTCATCAAATACTGATTAAGTCATTTTCTCTCTCTCTCTCTTTCTCTCTTTCTCTCCTTCACTCTTTTGAAGAATTAAATTCAATTAGATCTGTAAATTTGAATTTCAGTTGATCGATTGTAAAAAAGATATATTGAAAAGTTGATATTCCAAGATGAAAAGAAAATTTTTGCATGAAATTGTTTATATTTATGCGGCATTTCACTGTCATCTGACATATTTCTAAAAACTTTAATCGATTATATCTTTTTTAATTATTATATTTCCTTCTCGATAACTTGGTTGATAACGAATGAATAAATCATCGATCAAAGTTTTTTTTTTTTTTTTCAAGACAAATGACGTTGTCAACAACTTATCTAAAAGTTTAAATTTTGATTTCTTTGAAATTTTCAAAAGATCGTTCTTTCTTATTGCAAACTGTTTAATTCAACAATTAATTGATTTTACAGTATTGCAAATCTGCGATATTGGCATTTTCATTGGTGAAGTGCTCGATGATGAACAAACGACAAATGTCATCTCTGTGTTGTAATTTTATTTTTTCAAAAATTTATGCAAACATACCGAGCAATTTGTTTGCTTTCTTCGGAAAAATTTTTCATTTTTTCTTTTTTTTTGGTGATAGAACAATGATTGAAAATTTATTAAATTTTCAGGAAAATGCTTTATTGTATTGAATTGAATTGCATTCAACTTCATAATTTTTTTTGCAAAATTTGAAATTTAATAAATTTTTTAAAATGTCAAACTACTTGCTTGATCAACAAATCTATCTTTTTTCTAAACATTGCGAATTTTTTTTATTGTTATTAGCTTATATGGCTATCGTTTATTTGCTCAATATTTTTCAACTTCTGTTTATTTCCGTTTCCGGAATCAGTTAACTGTAAATGTTTCCATTAGCACATGGCACGGTATAATGCGGAGAAGTTTGTTTACATTGGGGTCAAATGTGAAAGTATGAGAGCATTGCTGCCTCGTCAGTCGTTCTCTTTTTTGTTTGTTTGATCAACCGACTGCGCTGATTCCTAAGCAAATGAATTGATTAACAAAGCAATCAATAATGAAAGCGAAGAATTTTTATCAATCTTTGCCATTTTGTAAGCTTTAATTGCTTGCGAGACCTTTAACCTCCTTCTTTTATCGGAACATTGTAGCATAAAGCACAATCCTAACATTTTCTTAAACGACTCATTCTTTAAAGCAAACGATTACAGCCCATATTAACATCGAATGATAATGCTCCATTTTCAATTGGTTTTTAAGATGAATTGAAATTCCTCATCCGATTTCCTTTTAATACTCGTTTTCTTTAGCCGAACAATTAATTCATATTCGTTTATCGGTATGAGAATTTTTTTAAAGCTTTTAATTCGTGAAAAATTAATCCTATCAATCGTTCACTTTCATTGAAAATTTTACGTAACGAGAAATTTACATAATTATAATTCAATGAATCAAAACGTTCCATCGACGAAGCATTCTTTATAGACTTTAAAGTTATTTCTAAATGCAATTTGTTCGTTAAAATTTATTGTCACTATCTTAAAAGAAAGTAAACAATTCGCTTCCAATCACTTTTAATATTATATTCGGAGATTTACGAATATCATCCCTTATCATAAGTTAACATTTTACGCTTGTAAATAAATGAAAAGATGTTAGCTAGTTCAGCTATATGAATTTTACTAAAGTGGCGTTAAATTTAATTTGTGATAATGCGAGGCAATGAAAGATTTAATAAAGTAGTAAATAAATAAATTATTAAGAGCAAGTTATGAAGATACTTAAGCTCTAACATCTGAAGTTTAATTCAATTAATAAAGATTAAATCTGAAAAAAAATTGAACTATAGGCCAGAACTGTACTTTAAGGATAGAAATAAAATTGACAGAAAGAATTAATTACATATTTTGATGTTTCATGGGAATCAGAGAGATTATAGTAAATCGTATTAATGTATTGAATAATTTTATCACCAATTATCAATTAAAATTTGGTTTCAAATAGTTGCGCACTCATTTTACAGTAATCAGATAGCGCAAAATTTTCATTTTTTTCTTCTTGAACTGACAGAATCGCACTAACATATTTTGAGATTTGCGCGATACATTTTGTAAATTTTCTATTATATTTTAAGGTTTTTCCATATAAAATTTTAACTTTAAAACTTTCTTAAGCAAAAGAAATTAAATATCTTTGAAATTTTAATCTTTTTTGGTAAACAATACATTGAAAGCTCCTCATTTATTGTTTTGCCACTAAAAAGCTATTAGAATTCCTTACGTGTCTAAAACGTTACGTTACGTAAACAGGAAAAATAAATGAACTATTATGCAATTTGCTATCAAAGATGAGATTATTATTAATATTCAATCATACTAATTAATTCTTTCTTTCTGTAATAATTGACAAATAAGAAATAGTTTTTCAATTTCAATTGCATATTTGTGAATGCATTAATTTATTATTTCGATGTCAACAACTCATTTTCTCTCTCTTTATACAAAGAATTCTAAATTTTCCAAATTTTTAATGGGACAATCAACTAATAGCTATCAAGTTTGAACAGCTCAGACGACACTCACTCACATTTTCATTTATCGATGAACTTAAAATTTGATAGGTGAAGGAAGAAAATCTGACAATTCTTTCAAGAAACGCTTCCCATGCATGATAAATGAAAATATTAACAATAACAGTTATAATGCATATTGATTTAAATTTACATTTCCAATTTATCTCAATTTTAATTCAAAAATTCAGTTTAAAATTTTGCAGCGTCATATTTTTGCTCCATTTCTCTGTGCTTCCTATTTCTTCTCCACTGTATTCTATTTCATATTTTCAAGCTCATTTAAATGATGTTTTAAAATGTTTAAATTTATTCTCAAATCAAACATTTATCTCTATTACATATCAATAATTGATTGAAATAATGAATGAATGAATCTTTTTAGAATTTTCTCATCAAATAAAATACGAGAGAATTACATTTATCCAAAGGTATTAACAAAAGAAGAAAAAAAAGTAACGAAGAGAATGATCGATTTCACAGATATTTGCATAAATATTTATGTATTTGTTTGATGGATGAAAAAAAAAAGGAAAGGAAAGCAAAGGAAAGTAAAGTAAATGTTAGCGCGTTGTTTTGTTGTCGATAATATTGAAAAAAAAGGGCTTTTCAATCCAATCCGTCGACACTTTTTTTTACATTTTCAACATTCCAAAGAATCTTTTATCGGTTTTCCTTTTTTCCCCAATATTTCTTTAGCATTTATTGACCTTCACATTAACACACTGATTAGTGCTAATATTGGAAATGAATGAATTCAATATGTTTTTGTTATCGTTCTTCTTCAGTTCACAATTTGAAATACTCTAAACAATCTTTCTTTTATATAAATTCAATATTTTAATTATTATACTTTTAGCTTAAATCTTTTACTTATCCATTATTTGAAATTATAATTATTTGTCGTATTTTATTACTTTTATTTGTTGAATTAAATTTAGAAATTTTCGAATATAATGAAATGATATCATAGATGTTTATAGTGTAATGTTTCAAAATAACTGACTTTTTCATTTTAGATATTTTGATCCTTTAATTGAAGAGCTTAATTTAATTTTGATTAAATAATTTTCCGACCAAAATAATTTTCATTTTAATGCAACAATTGCAACTGAAATATTTTGCAAAAGATGCTGTGATTTTTATTACTTTTTCTCCATTTTCAGTAGCATTTCAATTTATATGAAACGCTGTGTTTTTCAATTTGACGAATTATGACAGTTACTGTAAATAACAGTTCATTCGATGATGTTGCAAATTTTGTTAACTTTTCAAATTACTTTGGAATTATTATTAACATTCATAATTGTTTTAGAAATTTTTGTAATAAAGCTTTAAAAATGGGATTATGGTGAATACAAGGTTTCACCGCATACAAGTGCTTCCCATTCTTCATTGCTCGTTAACAATTATTTGAAATGTTAATTTAGCCTTCTTAAATTCTACTTGAAATCAAACATCGATTAAAATTAGCAATCTATTTATAGTTATTTCCGTTGTATCGTATGTGCATCATCGAAATGTTATATTATGACCAACAGGAATTGATGTTGCTCATATTGCTCCGTAAAGGCAAGTAAAACAATTTTAAAGCTTAATTTAAAAAATAATTTTAAATAATTTCAAAAATTAATTTTTTAAATAATTTAAATCACTAAAAGATAACATATACCAGCCATATCAGTTTTCATCTCTTCACAATACCCAAATAGGATAAATGGGAAGGGTCATTACCATCGATGGTATTTCATCGAATGTAATGTTGTTATTCATTTGAATTGATTCACCGGTGCTAATCGGTCTAACATCTTTCTTTCTGTCATCTCATTCCCTTCCCGATATCGCTGATAAAAATTCTCTTCTTGGAATTGCTTTACCGTTTCTTACTTAATTTCCATCTCCTCATCATAGAATAGGAATGTAGCATAGATTGTCCGTATGAATGAGATTTTACAAATAATTTCAAAATTAAATATGTGCAATTTAGAAAAAAAAACAATTAAATTGATTGATTGGTTCCTTTTACAGGCACGCTATTACACTTTCTAATTCTTTAGCTCAATAATAATGTAAGCTGAATTATTTTAATATGAAATGTAAATCATTGCTGATTGGAGCATAAATAATAAACACAAAGGAATTAGGTGTTATTAGTATGCTAATACCGATGTTTAATGCATTAGCACTCAACAACGACTTCCGTTAGATTAGAAAGAGTTCAGCTTGGCATTCAAATTTGCAAGCAAAATTATTTTCTTGCAAAAGCTAAGGTAAGTGAGGTAAATGCATCGATCAGTTCATTCTTTTTTTCTTTTTCCGGATTAGCATAAAAAATCTACACAGGGCAAACTCGAACACGGGTCTTTTATCCCACATTTCCACTCTTTGTTATATCAGAAAATTATTTCATTAAATTTATTACTAAATAAGTATAGTTGTGCAAAAAAAAGTGTACCCAAATTTCTTCCATTACGATTAAGTTCATTAGTCAATTAAGCTAAGATATATTCAGGTTAGTTTTTTGATAACAATTAGTCCCGGATAATTTCATACACCTGAAGTGCAGAAATTAAACCAACCTTATAATTACGTAGTTATTCAAATGTTTTCAAAATTTAAGATCGAAATAATCTTTCATAAAAAAATGTGAGCAAAATTAAAAGGAAATTATTATTGTAAATTGGTATTTCTTTTCTTTTCGTCTATTTTTCCAATATTATTCATTCATTATTGACAATTTATAAAATCAATTCAATATTTCGTTCTTGTCTTTTTTTGGTAAAAAATAAGTTTTATGTCATCGTTCTCTCTAGCAACATTTGAAATTTTTATAGAAAAATTCGAATTTTTCTTTGCAATATTTTTGAAACTTTTAAGGTTTCAAGGAAGTTATTTAATTGTACTTTAGTATAGTTGATTGCATCTTTCTTATTCATAATTTAGTTGTTACCTTTTTTATCGTAATTTTCACACTTACGATGACCATCAATAAATGACAATTTGATTAATTAAAAAATAAAAAATTTTATTTCTGCTATTTTTGAAGTTCCGTTAATAGAAAAACATTTTTTCACTATGTTGAACATTGGGAACTAAGGGGTCAAAGTTCGCTCCTTACATATATCCTTTAATATTCTTGATTCTCATTATGTCTGTGTGGGTGTGTCAAAAAATGTATCTTAATTGGATCATCGCGCAATTATTCATTTTGCATACTTTTCATTTGCTTTCTCATTTCTTTCATTTGTAAGATTTATTTGTGAAACATCGTTATGAAAATAAAAAGTATTCAATTGAACGATTTGTTTTTAATTTGTTAAAGATATCGAACGAATGAAATGAAAGGAAAGGTGACAGTACATTTTGGTAATATTGGAGTGGTTGTTCCATGCTATGATTATATGACTGTTAATGATCTCATTAAAGCTTCTATTTTGCGATACAAAAAAGCCACCGGACGAGTAAGTTTTTAGATTTTATCTTTATTTAATTAATTTAATTACAGATATTTTCAAAAAAGTTAAACCTATAAATTTTTTCAAATTTTTGACAATTTCTTATAAATGACTTAGTGGAAATTGTATTTATTTCTGAATTGATTAATTGCATTTGAACTTTTGTCAAATTGTCATAATTTACAATCGGCAGTGTACGTTGAATGCAGCGCACAGATTGACATTTAACATTAATAATTCCATGATCTCTCAAATTTGTATTTTTTATTGTTGATCAGTACTGATAGCAATCTTATAAGTATTTTATTTTTATTATCAAACGAATAGTATTTCTAATTTTTAAAATCGTTTCTCTTCTTTTCCTTTTCCCACTTTACGGAAAAATATTACTGATCTTAGCTGTATCGATGTGTGAAAATTATTAAGAAATTGAAACATTTTTCTGTTGAAAATTACTCATATCTTCTTTGTGCTCTGAATGATAACTTTTTTTTAGAAAAAATTTTAGAAAATAGTTTAAAATTTTAACAAATAAATGAATCTCTGAAATGAATGAAAGGAGGACTCTCGGTAAGAGAGAGAGGGAGAGAGAGAGAGAGAGAGAGAGAGAGAAAAAGCTTTGCTGTAACCAAACTGTGAAGCGTGTTGTGGATTGAAAGGTAGCCGATGATGCTAAACGATTATGAAACAATACTGGAAGAATCACTTCTAAATTTACGGAAGAAGGAGTTTCTCTTTCACAGCTGTTAATTCAATTTTCGATAATTTAGTATTGCTATTTAAGCTTTTTATTAAATACTGTGTCAATACTTTTGAAAACAGTGTGAAATGTGTTGTAATTTGATATATTGTTTAGCCTTAAATCGGACTGGTACTTTTGCTATATTAATGGAATTTATTGATTTCATGATAATTTGCAACTCCTAATATGAATTTTTTTACTTTTTAACGATCAAGTTTTTTTTCAAAAATTGATAATTCTTTGTGAATACATTGACAATTTCAGGTCATTTCTACTTTGTTTATCACGTTGCTTATTCGTTAAGAATGAATACAGTAAGTTAGAAAAGGTTAATTATTGGTAGAGTAGCTAAATGGACGGGTCAAGAAATTCACAATATCTTACAAACAATGCAATCTTTATTCATTAATTGAAAAATATGAGAGGGAATGCATTAAGTAAATAAAATGAGTGATAAAATTCAAAACTTTCGAGGTCATCTGTGTCATACAGTTTGTTTTGTCCCTTGGGAAATTTAGTCTTAATAATAATATGCATTTGACCTTTATATGTGTATATATATGGCTTTGACCTTTGTGTCTTTGTGTGTGTATGTATGAGTCCGTGGAAGAAATTGTTTGGCCATATGATAATAAAATTTATTATTCAGATCGAAGGGTCCAATCAGCAACACGGGAAATGTACCTTTTTTTCATGGCTTCTTAGACGACCAACTGAATGCCACGGGGATTTTTTGCTTTGCATAATTTTCCATAATTATTTTGCACAGGTAAGAGGATGAGATGAGTGCGCGTAGTGCATGTGCGTGTGCATGCACATGCGGGTGTACGTATGTATGCAGGTAGCATCTATGTGTGTGTGTGGGTGTCTGTCTGTCTGTCTATAATGATGCAGGTGAGGTGATCGAGGGTATGGGGAGTCTGCTCTGTTATGTCCCACCTGTATGGTATCGATCAATACCGCGTCACAGATTGTTGAGAATGAAAAAGTGAGGCGATCGATTGATCATCGGCAGGGTATATATTCTCGAGACTCTCGATACTTACCTCATTTTACTTATTGTCCTTTAATTTCAGTGAAATTTAGTACATATTTGCAAACTTTTCTTGCAAAATGATCATCCTTCTTGCATACTTTGTTGCAAGCAAAACTATCTGTTCGAAATTTTCCATGGTTCAGTCAATATTCACCAGAGAGCGGTCGGATAAATTCAATTGAAACAATTATTTATTTACTCGCTCGCTTGGATAACTCAGTTCCGTCTGTCTCTGACAAAAACTTTTTCTCACTTATTGTCGATATTTAATAAATAAATCATCACAAAAACGATAAATGATGGTGGTTGGTGAGAATTTGTTAGTGCCTAATTGTGTGCAATGAATTGATTTAAATTCAATGATTGAATCAAATTGCCAATTCACTGCGATGGTGACCTCTTCTGTTTGAGGTGACATATTTTATTAAATAATAATTATCATCTCTTCTTTTGTAAATTAGATCATTAACAAAAGAAAAGGCATGCTGCTCTGAGAGAACATTTTTTTTATAAATTAGAATCGGAATTAGGCAATTTTTGGGTTGCTCCAAAAATAATTTATTAAATGAGGAAAATAGCATAGTTAAATTCACGTATGTACGTAAGGCTAACACGTAATGTCGTCACGTAATGCATACACATTCATGCTTTATGGATTATCGGTTTTTCATTAAAAAAGAATTCTTTTCAAAATGAGATATGCCATATTATATCGATGATTTATTAAATGAATACATGAATGTGTCGATAAATAGCATTTCCAATTCCGCTTATATTTCTGATTTCGGTTAGCATAAAAAATTCAAATGATCGATTCAATTTTAATTTTCATTTTGTTGATATCAGAAATGATGATAAATAAGTATTGCTGCTGTATATTTAATCGTCAAACGTATGCACACGCAAACGTTTGTAAACCGTCATCTCTGTTATCATTTGATCACAATCAGGAATGGCTACGAATACGATTATGAAAGAACGATGATTCATCGTCCATCATTCTTTTCTCTCTGTTTCTAAAAAGAGACGAAATTGATTTTGAAAAAGAGAAGGGCGAGGGAATTTTTCCACTTTACTATCACTATCATTATCATTATCATCTCACATATCATATGATGTCCACAACAACAGATAGTGCTGTTATCGATCATACTGCTAACGTACACTGCCAACAGAATGCAAATTATGTTACAGTAAGTAAATTCTTATCTAAATTTGGATAAGTAATAGTCAGATTTTCGTTTTATTAATGTTTTAAAAAAATTGTTCGATAATCAAATGAAACGAATATCTGACTTTTCCTTGTCCTCTTTATTGACATATCTATATAATTAGCATACCAGAATTTATAGCCATCAAAGCATGATGTCTTTGTTCATCATGTTGAATGCTTACGAGATGGTGGCATTCTGGATCCCGATGATCAGCTTTTTGATGTTTTTGATGAGAATAATGATCAGGTTAGTGGAAATCATCGAAGGTTTTCAAAGTTTACTGCAAAGCTCGTAATACAAGTTATGTGTATCAGTGAATTGAGATAAAATTAAAATAATCCGTAAATTGGATGAAAATAAGTGGAAAAAATTGTTCTAGAAAGAATTAGATTCTTGAATCGTTAGTTCACATTTTTTAGTCGAAATAGTGAAATCTCAATTTTTTTAAATTGAAACTTTCACCCGAATTTCTGCTTTTGATTTGCCAATAATTTTACAATCCAATTCAGATAATTACTTTTTGCAAGAATTTTGGCAAAGCTAATGAGTAACTTATGATGTGAATTTAGATATTAGCGATCTACGACGAACCTGGCTTTACTGTAGTCGATTCGTCTCCAGCAAGTGCCTCTCGATTTGCCGTCAGCGGAACGACATCTTCAAGTTCTTCATCGGCAACCAGTAAAACCGCTGCATCAACAGAAAGTCCGCTGGATAGCAAATTAAACATCATTTCAAGTTCCAGCGATGGTGATATTGTTGAAATAACGAACATTGCTGTACCGCCGAGTTCGTTTTGTCCTCATTGAAATGTTATTTAATTCTTTTGCTTTTTAACATTTGGTAGATTTCAGGAAATATTTCGAATTATTGAGATGAGAGTGCAACATTTTCGTTTATAAAAACTTGGGAATGTGAGCAATATTTTTTTTTCTAAATTGGTTTAAAAATTAGTTTTATTGAGAGGTTTTTTTTGAATGTAATTAATAGACGCTTGCAAAGAGATTATAAATGATATTAATAAGCTTTAAATAATATTGACTTTAGCTGATGGTTTACGAGTGACCTCGGACAATGCTCACACATTGCAACAAAAGCCATCCTCATCCTCAGTTATAACGGGTTCCGGATCTCTCTCCGTTTCTCTGCACTCGCATTCAGTGACACATTTCGATCGGAAACGTGGTGACACACCGAACATGTGTCGTATTTATCATTCTGCTTTGAAAAATGTTAGCGGGTCACCGAAGAATAAATATCGGGTTACTATATCTCCAGGTTTTTTAATTTCTTTTGTGATCGATCTATTGTAGTCGATTTGATTTTTTATATTTTTTATTTTTTGTTGAGTAGTCTGATTAGAAACAAATGCGTCTGAATCTCCAAAATTTGTTTAATTATGTCTATTATTTTGATTATTATCCAATTACGTATTTCTCAATTTTTCATGATTGAAAATTTACTTTAAATCTATCATTTATCAGTGCTATTTTAAAGAAGGTTTATTAAATTTGATTAATCATACCTTTTACTTCTATGCTAATAGCTGCAAATAATATACCTGCAAGATAATTTCTGTCCATAAAATCTCACAGTTATATTGCAAAAAAAAATGTCATATTTCTTTCAGATGTTGATTGTCAACCATCTCAGGAATTGTCAACTTCTATGAAAGAGTCATTGATGACTCGAACATCCGCTAGGAAATCACGTCTCACCGACAATTTTTTCGATGCTAAAGAACGATTGGAAGAAAAATTAGCAACTGGTATTAAGAGTGGTAAATTAGATATGAAAATGCCGAAATTAATACCACCAATGGAGGCAGCAAATCGAGGACAAACGGTGATTGTACTTTCAGATGCCACAATTAATATGCATTTGGGTATTGAGGTATGTTATTATATTGTCTTAGTGAGGGTTTAGTGCTCTAATATGTTTTGTGTAGGATTAGGAGAAATGAGGTGGCACCTGAGGATAGAAGAAATTAAAAGAGTTATGCATCAAACATGCACCTAATCGATCTCTTTAAGTACCAATAAGCAACGAATCGGTATTAAAAACTTAAATTTTTATTATTGATTATTGAGTTTTATTGTTGATAAAGAAAGTGATGTCGAAAGTTTCTTTGAAAATTTTTTCCAGATTTCACCCGTACATGATCCAACAAATAATATGCGCCTGCAAGCTGTAGAGATCCGACAAATTGATGATAAAGGTAGGGTTGGCAGGGATGGACGTCTTCGGATTGGTGACCGCATTGTAGAAATCAATCAACGTCCTGTCTATCAGGTTATTGATCAAAAATAGCAGCCTACTAAATCCACATCTTTTTTTGTTATTATTTAACAAATGATTTTTATTACAAAATTAGGAATTTTATGATGTTCTTATTCTCTTCTCCATCTTTTAGAAATACAAGTAGCTAAAATTACTTCAGTAAGCAGCTAAAGTTCAACAACTACAATTTCATTTTACAGATGTCGATCTCAAGAGCGCGTGCTTATTTACACGAAATACAAGCAGTTCCTCATCCAAGTCTGACAATCGATCGCTCCATAGAAACGTTTGCAGGCGATAGTAAATTCTTGAACTGTTCATTGTCCATAAATTATTACATAAAATTATAGGACTGTTTCATTAATGATGACCCAGCAATTTAAGTGTAATTTAAATTGATAACACAATAATATGGAATATAAAGTATC